>LFJQ01000487.1:0-25911 GCA_001182835.1 Oropetium thomaeum
TACAAAGAATGACAAATAAACAAACAGGGCCTTAGATATTTAGGTAAATATAACAAAACCAACCTGATTTTCTGTAGAAGCGTCCACCTCGAATAGCTCCCCTGATGCAAAACGAGCGTACAACTTCATCATGGAACTGAAAATCAAAACCACAAAAAACTGATTTGAGTTCAGTCCAACCCATGTACTACAGGTAAATAAAATAAAAGGAAAGTGCATCGAACAACATATACTGGCAAAATATAGCGAAATTGAGGAGGCTTGCAGCAAAGAATTTTATCCATAGATTAGCTGATTTAAGTAATGCTCTAAGGCATGTCTTGATTTCTCTTAAGAAAGGATCAATTAAAAGTTTGACAATATAACAAAGCAGTTAAAAAAGCTTAACGAAAAGATTGGCGAGAACTGAAGTTCCTGAAATGCTCTATAAGGAAGAGATGATCTGATTACAAAGATCTAGGATTTGATGGCTAAAGGAAGGTGAACGCAACACTGGGTACTTTCAGAGCAAAACAGCATGGAGTGCGAGGAAAATAGAATAAAACAAACTTAAAGATGATCAAGGGAGATGGTGTATGAATGAGGAAATGTACAAGATTGCAGGAAATATTTTTGAAAAGCTATATGATTGTGAGCCACAAGTGCAGCCAGAAATAGGACTCCCTGCTTTTCAAGCAAAAAATTCAGAGGAGATTTAATGATGTATTATGCAAAGAATTCTCATATGAAGAGATAAGTGACACACTATTTCAGATTGGGCTGTTAAAAGCTATTAACCAGATGGTTTGCCCGGATGTTGCTAAAGGAGGATGTCATCAAAGGGGTTAGGAATTTTTTTTTTGCAACATCGATCATGCCAGTGGGGATTAATGATACATCTATTGTTTTGATTCCTAAAAAAGCACAAGCTGAATATTTGAAAGACTGGACCGATCAGTCTATGTAATGTGTTGTATAGGTGGTCTCAAAGTTCCTTGTAAACAGGCTAAGGCCTTTTTTGGATGAGATTATTACAGAAAACCAGTGTATTTGTACCTGGAAGAATTGATTGACGACAATGCGCTAATCATGCTTCAGATGATTCATACTATGCAGAACACAAGGCATAGTGAAGAGGGATATTGTGCATACAAGTTGGATCTTGCTAAGGCCTATGATCAGGTGGATTTTACAAGGAGTGCTGGAAAAGTTGGGCTTTCATTGCAAATGGGTTCAGTGGATAATGACCTGCGTGACCACTGACACTGTTCGCTATAGTGTCAGATTTAACGGTGAATCCTTGCAGATGTTCACCCGTTCTCGCGGCTTGCACCAAGGTGATCCTTTATCACCATATCTATTTCTACTCGTGGTAGACTGTCCTATCTCATAAATTGAATGAAAGTGTAAATAATGGGATTATTCAAGGCATCAAATCTAGCTGAAGAGTGGCCGTTATCTCGCATCTACTGTTTGCAGATGACAGATTGTTATCTTTAAGGTGAAGGAGGAACAGCACATGTTATACATGATATTCTCACTGAGTTTGAGATTGCTACAGGCCAACTAGTGAGCAAGGAAAAGTGCTCAATCATGTTTTCACATAATGTTCCAGATGATGAGAGAGTAAGGATCAGAAACACCCTGCAAATTGGACGGGGAAGATTTTGTGCCAAGATATATTGGGCTGCCCACACCAGATGGTCGAATGAAGTGAGATGCTTTTCAGTCTTTGGAAGAGAGATACGTAAAAAGATTTACTGATTCGAATGAAAGTTATATGTCAGCTGCTGCTCAGGAAATGTTGATTAAATTGGTAGGTCAAGCATTGCCAACTGCATGAGAGTTTTTAAGCTCCAAGCTGGTTTATGTGAGGAACTTAATAAGAAATTTCATGCATATTGTTGGTTATTATTCGTGCATATTGGTGGGGTGCAGAAGGGGGGAAGAGGAAAACACACTGGTGTGCATGGGAAACAATGCTTAGATGCAAAAATCATGGTGGATTAGGATTTCGAGATCTACGGATTTTCAATCAGGCATTATTGGCTAAGACAAGCTGGCGTTTAGTGCAACATCCAAAGAGTTTACGTGCGATAGTATTGAAAGCTAAATATTATCCCAACAAACACATTCTGGATACTGTCTTTCCTAACAATGTTTCACACACATGGAGAGGAATCGGATATGGATTGGACCTTTCAAGAAAGGTATTATATGGAGAGCGGGAAATGGAAGGTGCCTAGGTGGATTCTAAGCCAGCGACACACGAACATGCTTCCGCGTAGCCAAGCATACGGCCGCTCCCATATCAAAAAACCCCACTACCCCAACCCCAGCAGCAAGCGACCAGCACAAAACAATCTAAGTCTAGCGCGAACGAGCATGCCCAGTGGCAGTGCGGAAGAAGCGGACTGAGCAATAGGGCGAGGTAGGGCAGTCGCCCTACCTAAAGCCAGCAAAGAGATCCATTCTCCCTTATCATCCCCGTCTGGGATTAACTTCCAGCCCTCGTTTCCGCCCTCGTTTCCGCCCTCGCGCACTGGAGGACGATTGTTTAGAAGATTGCGGAAGAGAGCTCGGATCCTACCTGGACGAGGAAGCGCAGCACTCACGAAGACGAGCCTCTGTCCGGTGTCCGCCTCTGCCGCCCTTGCAGCACTGCGGAGAGCAGAGAGAAGGAGGAATGTCAGAGGCGGAGAGCCACGGCGCAGAGTAGTTTGGTAGATCAGCCGAAAGGATTATGGGCCGAGGGGACTCGGGCCGTACCCTCGTGTAGTGGAAGACGACTGTTGGTTCCTACTGGAAGAGGAGGCCAGCAGTTACGAACCACGACGAGGAAGCCTCTGTCGGGTGGGCGCCTCCTTCGCCGCCCTGGCTGCGCTGCGGAGAGCAGAGAGAGAGAGGAGGAAAGGCAGAGGTGGTGGCGGTGGCGGAGAGCGACGTCGCAGACTAGTTTGGTACTGGGTCGGCCGGAAGGATTATGGGCTGAGGGCGTTCGGGCCGTATGCGGGCTGACCACTTTTCCAGGCCGTGTCCTGCCGCCACGAGTGACCATCGATACTGGAAGAAGTCGGAAAAGTCTTCCTTGATTTTCTTCTAGGGCCTTGTTATATAATTTAGATTATAATCTAAATTATAATTTATAAATTATAAATAAAATTATAAGTATTTTAAAAATTATATGAGTATTGCATCTTTTTATCAAATAAATTGAAATAAGTTTTTACGTAGGTTATTGAATTATATAATTTGAGGTGTTATATTATATAAGCTGAAAAAATAAGCAGTTTATTTGTTAACCTTCTATATTATAGTGTGTAGATTATATAATCTGGTAGATTATAATCTAAAACAAACAGGGCACTAGCCCCGCGGCAGATGTCTCTAGAAAAAGGACTTTTGAACTTTCTCCTAGTAGAATGTCTCTCATAATTATAAAAATTGTTTGTTTTTTTTCTTTTTGAGCGGTTTTGATGTTGGTTTTGCTAATGTGGTTACCAAGTTGGCACGAGTACGTACATATTGCTCTAAAAATTGGTTTAAGTTATTTATATTACTCTAAAATTATAAAATATTTTGTGATAACTAAAAAGATTGTGGTGAGAAAGATTGATTATTGGATCAGGTTTTGGTTCACCTGTAAAAATTATAAAAAAAATGTCTAATTAAGGTCAATTTAAAAAAAAAACAGTCAATGACACCACTTAAAGATGCGTAAAATTCTAAAAGATCAGAAAAGGCGATTATTTTGACCGGAAGTCTTTGATATATACTTATGCTCAAATATATTAAAAGGAAGATAAATTCGATTTCGTCAAAAGGCATATTTGAAATTCTCAAGATTCTTAACACAAGTGCGTGACAAGGCCTTCATATTCGTTAAGATCATCTTAAAACATAATTTTTTTTTTTAAATCACATCTTAAAGGTGGCGTAATTGATTTTTTTTCCTCCGAATCAATCATGTTGAGAGATTCTTTTTTATAATTTTTGGAGCTGAACGAGAACTTGTTCCATAATGAAAGTTTCTCGCCCTAACCTGTTAAGGTATTATAAAAATTTTCATAATTTTTGGAGTAATATAAATTCTTTAAATTGATTTTTAGAGAAACACATGCGTATTTGTGCCAACATGGACAGTCACGTGAGCAAAACCGCCGTCCACGTCAGCAACACCGCTATCCAAAATTGCTCAGAGAGGAAAGACGAACGGTTTTCAGGTTGAAGAAGTCATTCTACCTAATTTTATAATTGAGGGAGATAAATTAAACTTGGACAATAGTTGAGAGAGGTAATGTTGAGGTTTGGTATCTGGGCTAATTAATCGTATTAGCCCGGAAGGATAAAACCGCGCAGTATAGCCAAACCATCTTCGCTTTGATAATACCCAGGCCCGAGGACGAGGGAGGCCACTCCGTCTCGGCCGACCCCGACGTTCGGGAGTCGGACAGGCAGCGCCGATCTCTAAGGTCAGACAAGAGTTCCGCCTCGCCCGACCCCGACCTCGAGGGGTCGGACGAGGGTTCCGCCTCGCCCGACTCCGACCTCGAGAGATCGGACGAGAGTTCCGCCTCGCCCGACCTCGACCTCGAGAGGTCGGGCGAGGCGGAACTTCCGCCTCGCCCGACTTCGACCTCGAGAGGCCGGACGAAAGTTCCGCCTCGCGCGACCCCCGGGGACGGACGAGACTGTACGATCCAACCACCCCGGACGAGACGGATGTCCGGGGACAGTTGAGCCATTAATAAGCTCCAACTCCGGATGGGACAGTGGCGATAACCGCTCCCGGAAGAGTAAATGCGCACGACGAGCACCGCCCACGGGATGGACGTCACTCCAACAGTCCCCTGTCAGAGACTCACCGTCTCGTACGATAGGACGCCCCGGAGCGACGGCCATCACCACGGCGTCATCAAGCCGGCTCCTACAGTGGCGCTTCTCCATACGGACGGGACTCCATCGAGCGACAGCTCGGACCACTCCGTCGACAAGAAGCGACACGGCCACTCCGAAGACGTCATCTACTCGGCCTAACCGGCGTACGGCCACGACCAGCCTCACAGAACCGGCCCTCCTCACGCCGCCACATAAAAGGGGAGGGAGACCAAAGGAGGAAAAAAGTCTCGAAGACACACAATCCACGCTCACGAGCACCCTTAGAGGCAGGAAGCGCTCCATCTCTTCCTCCTCCGTTTGTAACCCCCCTTCATTGTAATCTCAGTCGCAAATAACACGAGCAGCCACCAAAACTGGACGTAGGGTATTCGGCCCGAACCAGTATAAATCCTTGTGTCCATTTGCGAACCATCCGAGCCCAAAACGCGCTTCCCCTAATATAATCACTCGTTGGTGATATCGAACACCGACAGTTGGCGCGCTAGGTAGGGGCTTAGCGTGTTTTCGACGATCATCCCACTGGTTCGGATGGCCAACCACGTAAGCGGATGGGCTTCCGGCGCACTTGTGCGTTTCGGAAGTCTTAGTTTCGTCGCCCAGGAGGATGGCTTGGTGCTGACGATTGTCTCACCTCCACCAATCCACTCCTCTGACCCACATCATTCGTCACCTGCTCTGGCGGGTGACGCGATCGATGAGACCACAACTCATCGCACGGTCCAGTACCGTGACCCGGAGCCCGCAAACATCGAGTTTGTCGGGATGGCCGGGTACGCGTCGGAATCCTTTTTCGACCTCCTCGACGAGGCGAACAGAGATTCCGACCCGGAACACAGCAAGGGGAGCAACAATCCCTCGCGCGAGTGCCTCATGGCACACACCGAGGACCCTCTCGGTACAAGGGATACTCTCCCTCTCACCCAGCTGCCACCGGCCTCTGGAACTCCCCCCCGCGACGTGCAGCCTGACCAGTTAGAAGCGCGTCGGGAAGAACTCCGCGAGGCCAAACGGCAGCTGGAACAGGAGGAGGCGGAGATCGACCGAGAGCTCGCTCGCGCCGAGCCCGGTGGACGTGCCCGCTCCATGGCGCGCGATGTGCGACAGCGCATCATGGAGGAGGGCGACGACCCCCCGCATTTCGCGCGGGCGAGCCAAAACCTCACTGCAGCAGCGGCGTTGTTTCGGGAGCTCCCTGAACCCATCACTCCCGAAGCCCGACGCACTCAACGTGAAGTCGAGGTGCTGCTGCAGCGAGCAGCGGCACAGCAAGCGGAGAGCTCGCGATCGCGCGCGCGTAAACCGCATACTCCGAACACGTCTGTACGGCAGACACATTCGGGGACGGACGAGGCCTCAAAAGCCTGCGTCCGCGGACGTCTCGGAGCAAACCGCGATGCCCGCGCCACCCTGGAAGCGCGACGGCGACAACCGGAACGCGTTCCTGAGGTGGGCCGAGGACGTCATCCGCGCCGAGGGGGGCGCTACGACGATGACGAGGACAGGAGCCCGAGCCCTGACGCTCCGGGTCCTCGCGTCTTCAGCTCCCACATACGAAGCGCTCCGTTTCCACAGCGCTTTCGGCCGCCCACCAACGTGCCAAATACGCTGGGGAAACGAATCCGAGCCTCTGGCTCGAAGACTACCGGCTCGCCTGTCGAGCCGGGGGAGCGGATGACGACCGATTCATCATCCGCAACCTGCCACTCTACCTGGCCGACTCGGCCAGAACGTGGCTCGAGCACCTCCCCGCTGATCGGATCGCAAGCTGGTCCGACTTAAGGGAGGTCTTCGTAGGTAACTTTCAAGGGACCTACGCGCGCCCGGGCAATCCCTGGGACCTAAAGAACTGTCGACAGAAACCGGGGGAAACTCTTCGGGAGTACGTCCGACGCTTCTCCCGGCTGTGCAACGAGCTGCCAGATATCGGCGACGCCGACGTCATCGGGGCGTTCCTGTCCGGGACCACTTGCCGCACCCTAGTCCACAAGCTGGGGCGCAAGAGTCCTCGAACGGCCAAGGAACTCCTGGATATCGCGACCAGCCACGCTTCCGGCGAGGAAGCCGTGGGCGCGATCTTCAACCACCCCGATGCAAAGGGGAAACAGGGGGACAACGCCGGCGAAGGCCCCTCCAATCGCTCCCGCAAGAAGAAGAAGAACCGGCAACAATCGTCCGAAGGACGGATGGTTGCGGCCGCCGAACGCAAGGGCGCCAAGGCGCCGGCAGGGGAGACCTCGGACTACTTCGAGAAGAAGTGGAACAGTCCATGCCCCAACCACGAATACCCCGTCAAGCACCTGTACAAGGACTGCACACTCTTGAAGCGGTTCTTGAACCACGGGTCACCAAAGGGCAAGCCGAGAGGCAAGCCTCGACAAGCCCCCGAGGGAGCAGATGGCGAAGGCGACGCCAACGAAGGTAACGACGGTTTCCCTGAACCCGATGGTTGCCTTATGATCTTCGCAGGTCCAGAGGCGTACGGAGGAAAGCGTCGTGCGAAGGTCGAGCGTCGCGAGGTGTTCGCAGCTGAGCCCGCGACACCAGCCTACCATCGGTGGTCGGAGGCCCCGATCACATTCGATCGATCCGACCACCCCAGCCACGTCCCCCGACCGGGTCGGTACCCGCTGGTAGTCGACCCCATCATCGGCAAGAAGCGTCTCACCAAAGTCCTCATGGACGGAGGCAGCGGCCTCAACATCCTCTACGCCGAGACGCTCGACGCCATGGGCATCGATCGGTCGCTCATCCGACCGACCGGAGCCCCGTTCCACGGCGTCGTCCCGGGGAAGCAGGCCGTCCCACTCGGGCAGATCGACCTGCCCGTCACATTCGGGACACCGACCAACTTCCGAACGGAGACTCTCACGTTCGAGGTAGTCGGATTCCACGGGTCGTACCACGCCATCTTGGGGAGGCCGTGTTACGCGAAGTTCATGGCTATCCCCAACTACACCTACCTGAAGCTCAAGATGCCTGGGCCGAAGGGGGTCATCACAGTAGGCGCCTCCTTTCAGCGCACCTACCAGTGTGAGACGGAGAGCGGCGAGCTCGCCTCCGCCACCATTGCGTCCACGGAGGAGCTTGCCGTCATTCGGCAGCAGATCACCGAAGACGCCCCGACTCCAACCGCAGCGCCGGATCCTTCGAGCCCGCCGAGGGCACCAAGGAAATCCGGCTCGACCCAGACAACGCCCCCGAGAAGGTGGCCAAAATCGGGACATCCCTCTCCGCCAAATAGGAAAGCGTGCTCGTCGACTTCCTCTGCGCGAACATCGACATCTTCGCGTGGAAACCCTCGGACATGCCTGGCATTCCGAGGGAAGTCACCGAGCACTCCTTGCACATCAAGCCGGACTCCCGCCCGGTAAAGCAACGCCTCCGCCGCTTCGACGAGGAGAAGCGCAGAGCCATCGGAGAGGAGGTAGCCAAACTGTTGGCAGCCGGTTTCATCAAGGAAGTGTACCACCCCGAATGGTTAGCCAATCCCGTCCTTGTACGAAAAAAGAATGGGAAATGGAGAATGAGTGTTGACTATACTAGTCTCAACAAGGCGTGCCCGAAGGATCCTTTTCCTTTGCCACGTATAGACCAGATAGTCGATTCCACCTCAGGGTGCGAAGCTCTGTGCTTCCTTGATGCGTATTCCGGATACCATCAGATCCGGATGAAGGAATCCGATCAAATCGCGACATCCTTCATCACGCCGTTCGGGTCGTACTGCTACGTCACGATGCCGTTCGGGCTCAAGAACGCAGGCGCAACCTACCAGCGCTGCATGATCAGATGCTTCGACGAACTCATCGGAGACATCGTCGAAGCATACGTTGACGACATCGTCGTCAAATCCAAGAAGACCGACCAGCTCGTCGCCGACCTGGAGCGGACCTTCGCCAAACTCCGAGCGAACGACATCAAACTCAACCCCGAAAAGTGTGTCTTCGGGGTTCCGAGGGGAATGTTGCTCGGATTCATCGTCTCCGAGCGAGGCATCGAAGCCAATCCGGAGAAAATCGAGGCCATCAACCGGATGGGCCCGATCCAAAACTTGAAGGGAGTACAGCGCGTGACCGGATGCTTAGCGGCTCTGAGCCGCTTCATCTCGCGTCTCGGAGAACGCGTACACCCTCTCTACCAACTCCTGAAGAAATCCGAGCGGTTTCAATGGACGCCCGAGGCACAGGACGCACTCGACAAGATAAAAGTCATCCTGTCGAAGCCCCCAATCCTGGTACCTCCGACCCCGAAGGAGCCTCTCCTCCTCTACATCGCCGCCACGACCCAGGTCGTCAGCGTCGCCCTCGTCGTAGAGCGGACGGAAGAAGGCCACGTCCTCAAGGTCCAACGACCGGTCTACTACGTGAGCGAAGTCTTGTCGGAGACGAAGACACGATATCTTCAAATCTTGAAGATTCTCTATGGCGTCGTCCTCGCTAAAAGGAAGCTCCGACACTACTTCGAGTCTCACCCGGTGACCGTCGTCAGCTCCTTTCCACTGCGCGAAGTCGTCGAGAACCGCGACGCGACGGGCAAAGCCGCGAAGTGGGCCCTCGAGCTGATGGGCGAGGGCATCGCATACGCCCCCCGAACGGCGATCAAATCCCAGTCCTTGGCTGACTTCATCGCGGAATGGACAGAAGTACAATTACCCACGGCTCCTATCGACCAGGAGTATTGGGTGATGTACTTCGACGGTTCGCTGATGCGAAAGGGAGCAGGGGTCGGGCTCGTCTTCGTCTCCCCTCTGGGGGTGCGCATGAGGTACGCAATCCGCCTCTCGTTCCCCGCGTCTAACAACGTAGCCGAGTACGAGGCGGTCGTCAACGGCCTCAAGATCGCCAACGAATTGGGAATCCGACGACTCGAAGTTCGGGGCGATTCCCAGCTCGTCGTTGGCCAGGTCATGAAGGAGTCTAGCTGCCACAACGAGACCATGGATGCCTACTGCAAGGAGATCCGCAAGTTGGAACATAAGTTCCACGGCCTCGAGCTCAGGCACATCCCAAGGCGACAAAACGAAGAAGCCGACTCCTTGGCCAAGATAGCAGCCGGGCGCGAACAGGTCCCGACAGGGGTCTTCGCCCACGATCAGAGCCGACCATCAATCCGACCCCAAGATACGCCGGGGGTCGGCACCGAGCCGCCCCAGGCACAAGGGGACGGATCGGCCGTGACGCCTCCCGACCCCTGCGTCATGGAGATCGACGAAGCGTCCGCACCTAATACGAGCCCTCCAGACGACTGGAGGACGCCATACCTCAACCGACTCCTCAAAGGAGAACTCCCCGCCGACAAGACGGAGGCACGACGCGTCGCGCGACGCGCCAAGTCCTTCACCGTCATCGACGGAGAACTCTACAAGAGGAGCCTCACCAGAATCTTGCAGCGCTGCATCCCCATCGAACAAGGGAAGATGCTGCTGCGAGACATTCACGGAGGGGTCTGCGGCCACCACGCCGCGCACAAAACCCTTGTCGGAAACGCGTTCCGACAGGGATTCTACTGGCCGACTGCCGTCAACGATGCTGCGCACATCGTCCGTACGTGCGAAGGCTGTCAGTTCTACGCCCGGCAGACCCATCTGCCGGCACAAGCACTACAGTCCATCCCCATCACATGGCCCTTCGCGGTCTGGGGATTGGATCTGGTTGGACCACTCAAGAAGGCACCCGGGGGCTACACCCACCTCTTGGTAGCTGTCGATAAGTTCACCAAGTGGGTTGAAGCCCGGCCAATCACGAGGATCCGACCAGAAGAGGCAGTCGAGTTCTTCCTCGACGTAATCCACCGCTTCGGGGTCCCAAACTCCATCATCACGGATAACGGTACGCAGTTCACAGGGAAGCGATTCCTTAAGTTCTGTGACGACTACCATATCCGAGTAGATTGGGCGGCCGTGGCGCACCCCCGAACGAACGGGCAGGTCGAGCGCGCCAATGGCCTGATCCTTCAAGGCCTGAAGCCACGTATCTACAACCGGCTGAAACAGTTCAGCGGGCGATGGGCAGCCGAGCTGCCCGCCGTACTGTGGAGTCTACGGACATCCCTGAGTCGGGCGACGGGGTTCACCCCCTTCTTCATGGTGTACGGCTCCGAAGCCGTACTACCGACCGACCTCGACTACGGAGCCCCGAGGATCAGAGCCTACGACGAAGAAGGCAACCAGACGTCCCTCGAAGACGCCATGGATCAGCTCGACGAGGCGCGTGACGTAGCGCTCCTGCGATCGGCGAAATACCAGCAGGCGCTGCGACGTTACCACTCCCGCTACGTGCGGGAAAGAGCGTTCAACGTCGGCGACCTCGTCCTTCGACGTGTTCAGAGCAGCAAGGACCGCCACAAGCTGTCGCCTCCATGGGAAGGGCCCTTCATCGTCTCAAAAATTCTCCGACCCGGCTCCTACAAGTTGCGGATGGCGGACGGACAAGAACTCGCCAACGCGTGGAACATCGAACAGCTACGTCGCTTCTATCCCTAGAACTCGTAGTAGTCTTACCGTTCCTCGCCACCGAGATAAGCAGCGCCCGACCCCCGTCACGCGGGAGTCGGACCCCGCTCGGGGGCTACACCCTCAGGGTGCGCGTACCGTACGCGCACCCTGAGCACTCGTTAAAATTTCGCCTTTCTGCTAAGCGGCGCCCGACCCCCGTCACGCGGGAGTCGGACCCCGCTCGGGGGCTACACCTGCAAGGTGCGCCTCACGCGCGCACCTCGACACTTGCTAAAATTTTGCCATTTCGCTTGCAAAATTTCGAGGAAAGGGTAAACGAAACTCTATCCTCTTCAAGGGTCCCGACCCCTCGTCCCGCGCTCCGAACCTTAGAAGGGAAAGTCACGAGTGGAAGAAGACGTGAAGTCTAGTTGGTCGGAATGCGTAAACGCCTACGACCCCCGAAGGTTACCGCAGCAGCGCTCACCAGCTAGATGGAACGTTGGAGCCACCCGCGGCCTAAGACTTCCGAGGATCGAAGACAAGGAAAAAGGGGGGTCGAGCACCTCACGACTCTGTGAAGCGACACCTTCACAAAAGTACTTAGAAACACCTCCTGCAGTCAGAAAATGTTCATTCCATTCTGATTTACAAAAGGGCCGGGCACTTTTGGCCTCGGCCGTCCTAAGTACAAAACTAAAGACTATTCTAACTCCTATTCTGCCGGGGGAGGAGGGGCACGCTTCCTGCCTCTTCTTCCGCCGTGCTCGCAGCAAGCTCCCGCGCGAAGGGGGCCGCCTCCGCCTCGATGGTGTCCAGCTCGGCGTCGGTATAACTGGCGGCAAAGCCCTCGCTCAAGTAGTCGAGGACGATGTTGACATAGGGCGACCGGGCGACGGCGAACGCCCGGTGCACCCCCCGACAGACCGACGGGACGGCATCCCCAGTTGATTCGACCGGCGCCCCCACGACCGCCTCTACCCGCGGGACAGATGCCCCGCTGGAAGTCAAACCGACGGGTACGTACGAACCTCTCCGCAGTAAATCGATACATATATATGCATATATATTTCGTGTGCAGGGTTCCATCCTCGGTCGGTTCGACCGGCGTCATTGCGACCGACTCGATCGGTGCGACGAACGCTCCCGACCTAACCTGACGCCTGAGTCGTGCCCGCCGTTTCAGCTTCCGCACGGCCCGCGACTCAGTCAGGTATGGTCTATAAGGGCTGAAATATGCCCCGACGGCCCCACGAGTTCGAAGGCTGGCCCGACGTACGGGTTCGACAGCCGCTCAGGGCGTAACTAGAGTGAGGGGTGGATTACGATGGGCCCACTAGCGGCCAATACTCTAGCGCCTGGGCGCCCGGGCGTCAAGGGCATCGTAAATCCGCGTTCGAGTCCCGGTTCGTCGAGCCTAGTGATGGTTCGCGCCGACCCATGGGTATCCTATCGCAAGGAGGCAACGAGCCCTCGGAACCTATCGAATGGAACCGAGAACTATATGGGTCGGCGACTGGGAATATTGGGACCGGCCACCAGCTGGCCTACGTCGGGATCCCCCCGAAGGGATCCCGGGGCTCCACTTGAACTACCCGTTAGCAGCTCGATGAGCGTCGCACTACGGCCCCCGAGGTATAGTGCGGCTCGGCTCAACCTCCCCGTCTGGCGAACAGACGCGAGGGAAGGCGAATAAAGACGAACCGCGCCTCCGGACGGGACTCTGCGACGAGCGGAGGACTCGGAGGACGGAATCGCAAAAAGAGATCCGTACGGGATCGCAGAGCGCAGCAACTTTAAGCCACTGCTCGGTCAGATTTGGGCTGAAACACGCCCCGACGGCGCGTAGAGTTCGAAGGCTGGCCCGGCAACGGGTTCGACAGCCGCTCATGGCGCGAACAGAGCAAGGGACGGAAAACGATGCCCCCGTTTAGCGTCCAGGGTGCGCTCTGACGCCGGGGACACCGCAACCCGTGTTCGAGTCCCGGTTCGTCGAGCCTAATGATGGCTCGCGCCGACCCATGAGTATCCTGTCGCAAGGAGGCAACGAGCCCTCGGAACCTATCGAATGGAACCGAGAACTATATGGGTCGGTGACTGGGAATATTGGGACCGGCCACCAGCTGGCCTACGTCGGGATCCCCCGAAGGGATCCCGGGGCCCCACTTGAACTACCCGTTAGCAGCTCGATGAGCGTCGCACTACGGCCCCCGGGGTATAGTGCGGCTCGGCTCAACCTCCCGTCTGGCGAACAGACGCGCGGGAAGGCGATTAAAGACGAACCGCGTCTCCGGTCGGGGATCCGTGACGAGCGGAGAACCCGGAGAGCGGAATCGCAAAAAGAGATCCGCACGGGATCGCAGAACGTCACAATCCGGGAGCCTGAGAATGAGTTATTCACTCCTTCTCAGGCTCGGGGGCTACTGTTGAGGTTTGGTATCTGGGCTAATTAATCGTATTAGCCCGGAAGGATAAAACCGCGCAGTATAGCCAAACCATCTTCGCTTTGATAATACCCAGGCCCGAGGACGAGGGAGGCCACTCCGTCTCGGCCGACCCCGACGTTCGGGAGTCGGACAGGCAGCGCCGATCTCTAAGGTCAGACAAGAGTTCCGCCTCGCCCGACCCCGACCTCGAGGGGTCGGACGAGGGTTCCGCCTCGCCCGACTCCGACCTCGAGGGTCGGACGAGAGTTCCGCCTCGCCCGACCTCGACCTCGAGAGGTCGGACGAGACGGGAGTTCCGCCTTGCCCGACCTCGACCTCGAGAGGTCGGACGAGACGGGAATTCCGCCTCGCCCGACTTCGACCTCGAGAGGCCGGACGAAAGTTCCGCCTCGCGCGACCTCCGGGGACGGACGAGACTGTACGATCCAACCACCCCGAACGAGACGGATGTCCGGGGACAGTTGAGCCATTAATAAGCTCCAACTCCGGATGGGACAGTGGCGATAACCGCTCCCGGAAGAGTAAATGCGCACGACGAGCACCGCCCACGGGATGGACGTCACTCCAACAGTCCCCTGTCAGAGACTCACCGTCTCGTACGATAGGACGCCCCGGAGCGACGGCCATCACCACGGCGTCATCAAGCCGGCTCCTACAGTGGCGCTTCTCCATACGGACGGGACTCCATCGAGCGACAGCTCGGACCACTCCGTCGACAAGAAGCGACACGGCCACTCCGAAGACGTCATCTACTCGGCCTAACCGGCGTACGGCCACGACCAGCCTCACAGAACCGGCCCTCCTCACGCCGCCACATAAAAGGGGAGGGAGACCAAAGGAGGAAAAAAGTCTCGAAGACACACAATCCACGCTCACGAGCACCCTTAGAGGCAGGAAGCGCTCCATCTCTTCCTCCTCCGTTTGTAACCCCCCTTCATTGTAATCTCAGTCGCATATAACACGAGCAGCCACCAAAACTGGACGTAGGGTATTCGGCCCGAACCAGTATAAATCCTTGTGTCCATTTGCGAACCATCCGAGCCCAAAACGTGCTTCCCCTAATATAATCACTCGTTGGTGATATCGAACACCGACAGGTAACAAAAAACTTCTTCCATGTTTCTATTCAGCATTGTTACATAGAATCTAATGCGGTAGCCCATGAGCTAGCTCTAAGAGCTTTTAGGTTGTAACCATATCTGCTGATGAATGAAGCTTGACGAACCCTTAGTTTTATCTATCAGAAAACCGTACAAGATATAACCATGTTTCCTAGTGAATGAAGGTCGTGGAATGACATGTATATTTATGTTGGAATAAGTCTACTTAACCCCCTCAACTATTGTGGTGGGTCTACTTAACCCTCTGAACTATAAAACCGGATGTTTGATCCCCTCAACTATCCAAACCGTTTCGATATCCCCCTAGAGCGGTTTAAGAGGTGGTTTGCCTATGTGGCGTGACACATGGACATTGACATATCAATATATCATATTTCTTACCTTTTTACTATATTTTTTCACTCCCTTACACTGGCCCTAATAACTAAATATTTATGTCAACGAAAAAAATGTCTAGCGCTAGTGGATGCGGGTAGTGCGTTGCAACGGCGGGGGAGCCGCCGCTACACGAAAGACAGTTATCGCCGGCATGGCACTACGAGGAGGCGGCGAGCGGGCGCGACATGTGCAGGAGGTAGAAGAAACCGCGTGGACCATCGGATCGAGATTAGACGGTTAAGTTCATCGCCTGAAAAAATTGAATTTTCAGTCGATAGAAAATTACAGTCTCTAAAAAATATTCTTGCCATGTCACTGTCCACGTGTCACGCCACGTAGTCAAAACCACTTTTAAAACCGCTACAAGGGGTTATTTAAACAGTTTTAGATAGTTGAGGGGGTAGAATATCTGGTTTTATAGTTGAAGGGGTTAAGGAGATCGCCCTCAATAGTTGAGGGGTGATCTAGACTTATTCCATTTATGTTTTATCAATATTTAAATTTTAGTTTTTGTTGTCACAATTAATGCGGAGGTAATGAAATATGACAAAATGAAAAACCATACACTTCTTATTTCAAAGGAACATACTTATATTTACGTTATTTTTTGTGTTGAAATACTGTCAAGATATAAAAAATTATGAAACATATTTTTTAAAAAATATTATTTTCTGATAAAATTCATATAATATATGGTTTTTTTATGAATTACAAACATACTCCAACATACATCTCACATTTGCAAATTTCCTTACCGACGGAAGGTCATGGAACGCATCCTCAAATTTTGAAGGTTGGATACAGAAGTTTCTTTGAGACAGGACCAAAAAAAAGAAAGTGAATGCTTTTTGAAGACTGAATAAGTAGTTTGCTCTTTAATTTAACAGTTAAATCAATGATTACATTTGTGAAATGCAAGGTTTTCCTCCTAAGAGGAGGTGAAAGAAATTATGATTACGTGGTGTTCATTTGTGGTTGTGGATGGATGATCTTCCATCAAGCACTCCTAACAAAACAGATGCTACAGCCAGCTGCAGCCGTTGACGATTGATTTCGAGCAGTCTCTTAATTGGTATAATTATATTGTGGATTAATATTAGTAATTAGAATTTGTATTGCATTAAATAGTTTTAAATTAAAATATTAGATGTGGACGATCTACATTTGGTCAGTAATTGTACTAAATACCGTGAAACAATCAGCACTATTGGTTAGTATTTCTTTTGAAATAACAACTAATGAAATGTCGGTAAAATGATGTGTACAGTGCAAGTACCGACGCCACTTACAACGATTGAAGCCATTGGTTGGTATAAGTTTTACCGACTTTGATTGGTTGTTGAACGTCCGTTTTAGCGATCTATGATAAGTTGATCATAATGAACCGTAGTGTAGTGATAATTAATTAAGGTCATGTGGAAACCATTCTTATGGTTGCTAATTTATTCATTAATGTTATAGAGCTATCGACACCATATTATATAATTGGGATACTGTCAATTTGTTTTTTGATGACTAAAGAGGGAAGAACAACATCAAGCATTGAGAGTAACGTGTTTAGGGGATGGAAGTTAGGAGTGGTGTTCTTCTCATGATGCTTGCAATTAGAAATTCAGAAGCGCAGAATTAATATATTCTCTTTTGTCTGAAAGAAATCACTTTGTGTGCACATTCTACTCGGATGCAGCAACTAGGGTTTCGCAACTTTTTTATTTGCATTATCTCGGTACCATAGAGTGGGTGAACTTGTTATACGTATTCATGTACTGAAGGTGATTTTTCTCAAAAAAAAAGAAGTATTGAAGGTGACAAGTTTAGAATACCTTTTCATGTTCTGGTCGTCTTCTAGAATTTCCTTGTCAAACCTCAAAGAACCTTCCTCTCGTTATATCCAACCATTGACAATCAATTAGCAGCCTTGAACAGCGATTCCTCCGTTATATATTACAGATGAAAAATAGTGTGCGGATCTGCAACGGTCAGTGACGACAGAGCTGCTTTGGTCAATTCAGATTAGCGGTTTAGGTCTAGGAAATAGAACTGAAGGACCGGGGAGAGGCCAAACAAGAGCACAAACGCACAAATCCCATGCTTTCATTCATCAACGACTCCACGTGCTGCCGCGCGATCCTTCTCTATCTAATCGCATTTGCCTGAGGAAGGAAGAAGGAAGCTCCACAGGATAATCCGCCTAACCTGTATAAATTTTTCTATGCACACCAAGAGCTTCACTTCAAGAGGGCCTTTATACAGTCGCTTTCTACTTCGCTTTAAAGGGACAGCTTCTCGATAGGACATTTTTATGATGATCAATTCATATTTATCACATGTATAAGAAAGAGCACGATTAAGTATGCTTATTCTTGCTGGCAGACTCACTTAAGGGAAATGTAATCCATGATCACAACTAACATTTATTTTTTTCAAGAATCATAACATAAAAAAGTAGGCTTCATTAGAATGTATAAGTGATCCTGTTCTAGCTAGTGTTTCGGCGAATACGCGGAAAATAAGTAAACACGCGCTTTTCAAAGGAAAAACAAACTGTTTTGAGGAAAATAGCAGAATTGACTCTGTCCAGTAAATGTCAATGGTTGTGTCTTGTGTGGTGGTGAGACTATCCAGCTCTCGGCACACCTGAGCTGGAGTCCTGATACTGACTTCTTCTTGTTCCAAGTTCCAACCAATGTTTCGTCAAAAAAAAAAGTTCCAACCAATGTGAAGTGTATCTAGCATTTCGTTCCGCTTTCGCACATCCATCCTCCGGACCTGTCCTGCCCTGTAGGGGCACAGGATCCTCTTATGTGAGTCAGGTTAAGCGTGAGGAAAGTCAAACATTACACACACGACAAGACGTTAAGGGGCACAGGATCCTCTTATGTGAGTCAGAATCACTGACGAGTGGGCCCACATGTAGTGACTCTACTACCTCTTTATATATGTCAGAGGAACCGGTTCCTATTAAGGGAGGCTTGTTGAGAATCGAACTTAGCTTGAATGGCCAGCGCATTTCTCAAAACACCTTCTGCGCATTTTTCAAGGGTTCTCAATTTCAGTCATAGATACAGTAAAATTTTAAAAATAAACTCAAAAGAGAATATAACTAATGGGATAGTCTTGATTTAGTGTAGACCATACATAAGCAAAAAAAAATTAATAGTTATTGAGAAAACAATCCACAATAACAATAGTAATTGTTTGGTTTGATTCTTTTAGGATGTCATGGCACTAGCCTAGCCCGCCCACGGCCATTTCTTAATGGCACCATATATCCTCTCGGTCTTAACTCCTCGCGAACAGTAGAAGAAAAAATAGCCCATCTCCTCAAGGATTTGGAACCTTCCTCCCCCTCCGCACTCAATGTTGAGCAAATGGTGGCCTGGTTTCCCGTATGCCCTCGAACACACCCTCTTCAGCGATTTACATCTCTCGTGCTATTCTCCATAAAATGTGTAGATCTCTTCGTGTCATGATAACTCAATAAAAATGTAGACATCAATATACTTTTAAAAAAGAATGTATAAACCAGATCAAGGTAGGGTGATACCAAGTATCACCCACTCATTTAATGGTCTTGCATGCCTATATATGGAAGGTGATTCCTTTGCGAATCCATTCATCTACAAGTTTAAAGTTTTATATATAAAATAAAAAAATTCATTATTAATAAAATCTAAAAATATGCCTGTATAGTGCCTCATGAAATTTTGTGTGTGTGTATATATATATATATATATATATATATATATATAGAGTAGGGATAATCTATAGCTGGCTACAAAATAGCCTATTCTGTAGCCAGGTCGGAATGCCGCATATACTTGACTCGACGTTAGAGTCTGCAATCCGCAAAAGGGCCACGCGCACCTGTTTCCAGCCAGCGCCAACGGCCAAGGGTCATTGGTTCGGGTTCCGTTCAAATTCTTTTTTTTTCTGGTTTGACATATCGTGTTTTGTTTTGACTTCTTACGGTTGGCTGATTTTCTACCATCGTTGCAGCCGATGTTATTTTTTTTCTTACTATTTGGCTGATTCGTCCACTAGCTGACCAAAACCAGGACGATTTGGGGAATAAAATGAGCATGTACGCACTTTCGGCTACTAGCAAGATGCAGGTGTTAGCACTCTGAGTGGAGCAGCGATGGCGCAGGATCTGGCGTCAGGATCCAATGTCCATTGTCATCGTCGGAGAGCACGCCATCGCATGGAAGTGGCTGCGGCCAGCTGGAAAAAGGGACGTCGACGACGGGAAGAAAAAAATGATTTGCAATACGGTTGACGAGAACTGTAACGAGAGAACATGGATGGTGGACGGAGGACGGTTGTAGGCTGCTGTGAGATGCGAAGGCAAGTCACAGTGACGGGCGAGCGAGCGAGAATGGTGCCCCGCTGGTGGGGTTCTGCTCGGGTGGGCCGACGCAGCGCAGCCAGTGATCTGTTGGACCTGGCTACAGAATAGGCTATTCTGTAGCCAGCTATATAATATACAATATATATATATATACATATATATATATATACACGTAAATCAGGTGAATGGAAACGGTTACGAACAATGAGCACCAACTTCCTTTACCTATCCCTGATGTTAATGTTTAAAGGAAGGTAAAGTGTACACCTATCAACTCTGATACAAGTCTATACGAAGGGTAAAAACCCACGTGAGTTGGTGCTTTCCCCCCTCTACTAATCAGCTGGGCCCACCACTAGTGGGGGTTATTAGTTACAGTAGAAAGTAGCCAGCTCTGTTTCTTCTCAACCCATCAGATCCCATAGTCGTGTGCTTCCATCGCCTCCACGACGACCAATTGCTCTGTGTGCGCTGCTGTACTTTGGAAGAGGCGGCTCCCAACAGAAGAAGAGGCAGCTCGGGAAGAGGCAACGATGGCCACCTAGCTTGGGATTTTCTTAGAGGATAGCGGGAGAAGAATGGAGTAAAAAAGATGCGGCAGCTGGGCATTTCAGGAGAGGAAGAAGAATTGAGGAAAAAAAGAGTAGGATCCGCAGGATACATGGTCTCCGGACTTCCTGCTTCGTAGTGTCTTCGTACCATTTTTATTATGTCTAGCACTAGCACGGTCCTATTTTTATCACGGGCTTCCTTTCATCAAAATAGCCGGCGACCACGCGCTCACCGCTCAGTCTGTCGTTCTCCGTTCTAGAACAACCAGCTGCTCCATCCAATAATTACCTCGCCCGTAACGTCAACTGCCTCCAAATTCAATGAGGGCGAGGTTGACAGATTCAATTCTGCTGCTGTGTATGCGGAGCATTGTCCAACCTCAAGAATCATATCCTGACTCACTCGTTGAATCTATCTTAAGCTAACATAATTAATTAGGGACATGTGGAATTTTTTTTCATAAAATGTTATAGAACTATCGACACTGTATATGATCGAGATAGTTCAATGTGTTTTCGATGACTACAGGCTAGAACAACATCAAGTATTTAGAGTAACGTGTTTAGGGGCTGGAAATTGGACCAGGACTGCTCTTTCTCCTTTTTTTTTATCTTTCTTGATGCTATGCAATAAGAAATGCAGAGGTTCTCTTTTCAAAAAAGAAATCACTTTATATGTGCACGGTTCTGCTCGGATGGAGCAATGAATAGGGCTCTGCAAATTTTAACATACATCATCGCAGTACCATGTAGTGGGTGAACTTGTTATACGTATTCAAGTACTAAATGTGACAAGTTTAAATACATTTTCATGTTCTGGTCGTCTTCTAGAATTTCCTTGTCAAACACTCAAAGAACCTTCCTGTCGTTATATCCAACCATTGACTATCAATTAGCAGCAATTCATTCGTTATACTGTATCATACTAATGAAAATAGTCTGCGGATCTGCAGCGGTCAGTGATGACAGAGCTGTTTCGGTCAATTCAGATTAGCTGCCATGGTCAAGGAAATGGAACGGAAAGACTGGGAAGAGGCCAAACAGGAGCACAAACGCACAAAATCCCACGCTTCAATTCATCAACAACGCCACGTGCTGGCGGCCGAGCTGCGCGATCCTTCTCTATCTAATCGCATTTGCCTGAGGAAGGAAGACGGAAGCTCCATAGGATTATCCGCCTAACCTGCATAAAATTTTCTATGCACACCAACAGCTTCACTCTACAAGAGGGCCTTTAAACATTCTTTTACTACTTTGCTTTAAAGGGACATCATGATTTTTGTTAGTAGATATAATATTACAGTTATAGTACTTTTTTGCGACAATTCATCACATGTAGAACACGGAGCATGATAAAGTATGCTGGTCTTGCTGTCCGGCTCACTTAAAGCAAATGTAACATTTTTTTTTCAAGAATCATGACGTACATATGGAGCAACAAAAGGTAGACTTCATTAGAATATAAAAAAGCGATCATGTTTAGCTAGTATTTTGGGGAATAAGTGAGAAACAAAAAGGATAAGCAAACTTTTTTTTTTTTGAAAATAGCAGAATTGACTGCCCAGTCCTTGGTGGTGGGACTATCCAGCCCTCGGCACACCTGAGCTGGAGTCCTGATACTGACTTCTTGTTGTTCCAACCAATGTGAAGTGTATCATTTCGTTCCGCTTTCGCACATCCATCCTCCGGAACCTGTCCTGCCCTTTCCATTCTCTCATATATAAGCACTGACGCTCTGCACAGACACTCCCCGATTCACACAACCCCCCATCGTTGTGGTTCCATACCCTTGCCATTCATCGATGGAACCGACACTCTTCTGCGGCAATGGCCGCTTGCTCGCGCTTCTCCTGCTCGTGTTCGCCGACATCGCCGCGGCGCAGGGGCAGGGGCAGGGCAGCCGCCGCCCGGTGGCTACTACTCGACCAACTTCAGCCCGTCCATGGCCATCGTCATCGTGGTGCTGATCGCAGCCTTCTTCTTCCTCGGCTTCTTCTCCATCTACATCCGCCACTGCTACGGCGACAGCTACTCGTCGGCCACCGCTCCCGAGCGGCGCCGGGCCGCGCGGTCGCGGCGCCAGCGCGGGCTCGACGCGGCCGTCATCGAGACGTTCCCGACCATGGCTTACGCGGACGTGAAGGAGCACAAGGCCGTGAAGGGCGCGCTCGAGTGCGCCGTGTGCTTGAGCGAGTTCGACGACGACGAGACGCTGCGGCTGCTGCCCAAGTGCTCCCACGTGTTCCACCCGGACTGCATCGACACGTGGCTGGCGTCGCACGTCACCTGTCCCGTCTGCCGCGCCAACCTCGTCCCGGATCCCGACGCCCCGGCGGACGACGACGTGCCGCAGGAATTGCCGGTGCCAGTGTCTGCGCCGGGCTCTGCTTCGGAGCAGGGGGCTGTGGTCATCGACGTGGAAGAAAACGGAGGAGGAGAGGATCATCAGAGAGGAGGCCGCAGAGCTAATCCGCATCGGCAGCGTGAAACGCGCGCTCCGTTGCAAGTCCGGCCGCGCCCCCTCTCCGCGGTTCCCTCGCTCCCACTCGACGGGACACTCTCTCACCGCGCCCGCGTCCGCGGGTGCCGGCGGCGACTCCGAGAGGTTCACGCTGCGGCTTCCCGACCACGTCCTCCAGGAGATGGTGAAGGCGGGGAAGCTTCACCGCACCACGAGCCTCGTCGCGTTCGGCACCACCAGTACGCGCCGTGTCACCAGAGGCGGCGAAGGCAGCAGCCGCGTCGGGAGGAGCATCCGGCTGGGCCAGTCCGGTCGGTGGCCGTCGTTCCTGTCGCGGACGTTCTCGGCCAGGCTCCCCGCGTGGGGTCGCGGTCGAGCCGGAGAGGCGGCGACACCACCGACGGGTCGAACAGGGGCGGCGGCAACAAGGCGGCTGGTGCAAAGTCAGTGGAGTGCGATGACCAGGCGTGCGCGCCTGGACAACGTGTTTGACGCGGCTTTCCGGACGCGGTCAAGGCGGCGGCCGCGAGGAAACTCTCGGTGCTTTCGTCGCCGTCGAGGCGGAAATGTATTTTTTTGGCCGTGGAATTTTAGAGGGAAAGCGCTGCTGGGTCGCGCTCCTTCGTCTGGATGCGAGTTGCATTATTGTTTATTAAAACAAAAACCTGTACATAAACTGGATGTTCATAAAAGTGGTTAGAACGTCGTTTTCGTTCATTTTTATACTTGTAACATAGTTCTTTTGGTGTAATATTTTTTCACAAAAATAGAATCGTATCACACTGGATTTATATCTTAAATTGTTGCTCCACTAGATCAGAGAAACACATTAACACAGGAAGCCTTTCACAAAAGGGGAAAAAATAGAGAAAACACAGGAACCATGTGACAGGTGCCAAATGTTTCACCCAAAGCATGTGGATGGTTATCAACCAACCACATACCTGTTCATCTAGAAAGACGATCCGTACCAACTGTCTATCGCTGGCGGCAGTCGAGGAATATTCGTGCAAGAAAAACGAATGGTGCGTCAGATGGTGCATCATCAAAGCAACAACACATACACATGCAGCCACCCAGATTGAATTTGATGCTTTTCGGATGTGAACCAAGAAGGCATGGTGCGTCAGATCGTGCATCATCAGAAAGCAAAAACACATGCAGCCACCCAGATTGAATGTTCGATGCTTTCGGATGTGAACCAAGAAGGTGACACGTTTGGGTTGGGTTGCTGGATTTGGTCTGTGCGACTGTGCGTGGTTTGCAGTGATGCTTTCTTGGTTGATGAAAAAGGCAACACCCTCAGATCGTCGAGTTCATCTCATACGGAGTATAGCTAGTTTGACAGCAGCACTGAAGCACTATCCGTCTCTCACACATCAGAAAGCCAAATCTAATTTTGTGGATGGCGATCCTTATAAAAAGGTCTTTCTTTTCTTTTCTTTGTCCTGTATCTCCGTGGTTGTATGGATCTCACTTTGAAGAATTTGGCCCACGTAAAATCTGTGTAGATTGAGACCCTTTACCCAGAAGATTTTTTGGCCCAATCCAACACTAGAGAATAAGGGAACGAGGCTATCTGTCAGAGGACCCACCCGGTAAACCTACGGACAGTTTGCTGCACGAGCCTCGTAGGAAGCTGCTCCGTCAGAGACAACGCACACTCATTTGCTGCCCTGCTGACGCCGATGCCCACCATTCCTTCCACCAACGGTCACTAATTCCATCCATCGGAGGCCTTGACGGTGACTCATCGTGATTGGGCGAATGCTTTGCTGCCTGCTCAGGTATCAAAGCAAGCAGTTTACTCCTAATCCAGCGATTTCTAGACGGTAGTAGTAATAGTATAGAGCCAAATAACGTGTCGTTTTGGTACTTGGTACTACTTCTACTGCAGTTCAAAAGAATGATACTACTTGATGACTTTGTTTGATGAGTGAGAGCCAGCTTCCAGCACATTTCAGATTTTCAAAATGTTCATCTCGAAATTCGAGGCAAGTTTTGAAGCTTATGACTGTGGTTAACAATACTACTATACACAAGGAATAAAGTTAAAACATTTAGTAATTTGAATATTGCATGATTTATACATATTCTAACGTCAACGAACGGCAGTAGCCGAGCATGGATAGTACAACAGTAGCCTTTTAGCTGTTGACCTCCTTTGGGGAAAAAACATTATACAGGTGCAGCGAAGCAGCGGATGAAGACAAGTTGACTTCTCTACTTCGTCTCGGGTGACGCACTCCGTGCTAGTAGAATCTTCGCTAGCACGATCCGACGAACCAAGGAGAACTGGTCAAGCCAATCCAATGGCCATGATCACTACATAGCCCCGCCGCGCGCAAGGAAGAAAAGCTACGGAAGGCAACTTCCGTCCGATTCTCCAACCACTTCGGCTTCCTCTCTGTTCGCGGACTGCCTATCCCGGCATGGGCCTCAAGCTCCGGCGGCTCGCGGCCACGCTACTCCTCTCCCCGGGGCCGAATTCCCCGGGCACGTCATCCGCGGACGCGCAGCAGGCGGTGGCACGAGCGACGGCGCACCACCCGACCACGGCCCCGCCGCCCGCGCACCACCTGGACGCGCTCCTCGCCTTCGGCCGGGGCTCGCGCCTCTCCGCCGCTGCGCTCGCCTCCGCGCTGGTGGACCGCCTGCGTGCCTCGGCGACGGGACACGGCGACCCTTACGTGGCTCTCAAGTGCCTCGTCGCGCTCAGGGTCCTGCTCGCGAGCGGCGCGTTCATCCTCCGAGACCAGCTCTTCGTCGCGCTGGCCCGGCACCCGGCGTCGGGCCGGAACCCGCTGGCGCTGGCGTCGTTCCCGCTCGGCCGCTCCTTCGCCGCGGCGTCATGGGTCAGGTTCTCCGCGCGGCTCCTGGAACTCGTCCTCCTCCTCCCGACGCCGATTCCGCAGCCGACGACGCCGACGAGTACCTCTCCGCTCTCCCGAACCCGCACCTCGTCGCCGAGCTCGCCGCCTTCGCGTCCGTGGCCGACGCGGTCCGGAGCGCCCCGCCACCATCCACCGAGCCGCAGAACAGCGCGCTCGTATGGGAGGCCGTCCGGCTCGCCGAGGAGGACCGCGTCGCCGCGGAGCGGAACATCGCCGCGCGCGTGCGGGAGATGGGCGATCGCCTCGACACGCTGTCCCTGGCCGACGCGGTGGAGCTGGTGTGCGTGCTGCGCAGGGTGGAGGAGAGCGCGGCGGCGTCGCCCGCGCCGGAGTGGAAGTGGGCGGCGCTGGACGAGGGCGTCGTGTGCGAGGCGCGGCGGCTCCGCGAGCGCGCGGAGGA
>LFJQ01000488.1:0-25854 GCA_001182835.1 Oropetium thomaeum
AAAAAAAAGGAAGTATTTTTAAAGACCACCGACTGCATGTTCCAATCTAGATTTCACGCCTAGCTAAGGGCTTTTGTACTGTCCATATGGTATGTTCTTAAAAAAGTTGAGAAATCATTGGTCAAATGAAGAAGATATAGAGCACGGTTAGCAAAACTAGAAATTATAACTTATTTTGGGAACATGGATGGATGGAAACACTCATGAGCTATGACACAATAACAAAATAGGAAAAAAAAATCAAAGCGGATGGATGGAAAGCTACATGGATGTGCATTTTAGCATTTTACACACTCTGGAGAGGAGTACAGGTAGAACACTGAAAGGAAGAGGAGACCAAGGGAGATTTCTATCTCTATGTATATTGATGCCATATATAGACATGAATCCTGCACATGTGTTGTGGATCGGAGGGTACATACTAGTACTACATCCGTTTTTTAACTGTTGATACATATCGTGTGGGTAGACTACCTACCTGTGCATGAACTGAACCCTTATTTCCTCCATTATGTATTGTTACGATATTGCGACACTCATAGGCGGACCATCCAATATGGCATGGTATGGCGGCCGCCATACCTAGTGTCTGAGCAACTTTAGTATAGGTATGCAGCGCAGCGTTTGTGGTCTCCATGGATGAGCTTCGTGCAGCCGTTTAGGAGCCAAAACAGAGGAGGAAGAAGACTGCAAAACGTCATGGACATTTTAGCCCGTCAAATGGACTTTTTTTATGTGACTTTGCGATTTAGTTTTTCTAGTTCGCTTTAGTTCGTGTTGTCACTTCGCCATATCATAAATTTCTCGCTGCGTCCGCCACGGCGGCACTTGATTTTTAAGAGTTTAACTGGCGACACTTGATTAAGCACCAGAGTTCTCGTGATCCAATAGTGATAAAATATTCGTGACCATAACGCAGTCTAGTAGGAGAGGCAGAAATGCATTGAGATGGAAAGTGTTTCTGCCGAGAAGTATATCATTCACTGCACTAAGCTAATCGATTGATATGATTTAGGGAAAGAGATGGCCAAACAACCAAGTCGTTGTAGTATAGTGGTGAGTATTCCCGCCTGTCACGCGGGTGACCCGGGTTCGATCCCCGGCAACGGCGATCTTTTTTTTTTTTTATTTTGTCGAGCTTTTGTTACTGTCAGAGCAAACTCCTTCCATAGCCACCATGCACGGGTGGCCTCTGGCTGCCCGGTTATAATATAATAATAAGATCGATATAGTGGCATACTGATACTGATGTAACATCACAAATACATACTAGTGCACTTTATGGCTTATTCTACTCACAATTGACTACAGTATTATGACTTGTGTTGTTTATTTGTACTAGCTTGCAAGCACAGCTTTTTAATGAAAAGAAAAAGGTTATGGTTATTTTGATGGTTGACATGATTGATGGTGTTGCTGTCATTATCACTACTGTAGTACACCACTGCAACTGTTTTTGCCTGATGCTAACCGATGTTGCTGTTGCCCTGTTGTTGTTGTTAAGTCATGGTCTACGAACCACTACCGCCGCATCGATTGATAGATACTATGGATTTTGTTATCGAATTTATACATATCTTCTGGATTTGTTTTACTATTTGAAATTAGTTTGTGTACGAAAATGAGATCAATATATGGGTGTCTTTGCTTCGTGTCCATGATGAAGTATAGCAGGTACGGTCCTGTCAACGAAAGAGCAAAGCAGAGCACTATTGTGAATTTGTCGGCAAGACATCCATTTCAAAGCAAACAAGTTCATGTAAAAAAAAAAAAAAAGCAAAAGAGTTCCCTTCCGAGACATGGCGGGGAGATGATCTGACCAGCCTCTGCGTGCTAACTACACCTTTCCGGCCTCAGGGTGGAGCTGCACCCACGCCAGCTCCTCCGTGTACCCGCCGCAGCGCTTGCCGTCGCACGAGCGCGCGCACGTGTACACGACGACGGTGGCCCAGTTGAGCGGGTCGGGGTCACGCGACTCGACGCGGAAGTAGTGCAGCAGCTGCGGCATGGCCTGCATCTCGTACATCATGGGCCAGCCGCAGCGCTGGCGGCGGGACCTCGTCGTCGGGGACGGAGGGACCCCGACGCCACCGCCCACAGCGGCTTCGCGCCGTCCTCGCTGCAGTAGCGCAACACCTGCGCGCCCTGCTTCGCCGTGGACACGCGGGCCGTGAACGCCGCCCAGGTCGCGGCGTCCTTGTCCTCGGGATCCTCCTTTTCCGCCAAGCTGGCCTTCCACGCCGCCGTGTCGTCGTCGTCGTCCTCGACCCCGCCGGCTGCCTCGTCAGCGACGACGTGGCCTTGTGGCGGCATGGTGTCGGCGTTCAGATCGACCTGTTCCTCGGGGCATCGTAAACATGACGTACCCCGGCCATACGGCGCCCCGCGAACGGCACGGGCCTGATGACCAGGTGATCGCGATGCCGGCGGCTTCCGTCGCGCAGGTGCAGATCCCGGTGCTTCTCAGAACAGTAAACTCGCCGTTCCACCACCACGCACGGTGCACGCCAGCTCCGCCTTCCACGTGCCGCACCAGTGGCAGAGCGGCGCGGCAGCGGCCGCGCGGGCGAACGTCGTGTCGGACTCATCATCGGAGTCGGAGCTGCTGTAGGAATAGAACGGGTTGTCCCGGGGGAGAAATGGCACCGGAACACCTTCACGCTCCTCCGGCGAACGCTCCGACCTCGCCCGCCACCTGCTCGCGCCGGTGGAGGAGGAGGCAGGACATGGACGGGCACATGAACAGGAAAAGGGTCCGGTGGTACGCCGTCGGGAACGGCGCGTACACCTGGAGCGCGAACCGCAGGGGGTCGCCGCAGAACCCGCAGACGCGGGACTCGCCGGACGGGAGGTGCACCGGGTCGAGCCAGGCCGGGGCGCCGCCGGCCTTGTTCGGGAACCGCTCGCGCAGGAGCTCATCCAGGAAAGCGAGGTGCACCTGTGGCTCCGCCGCATCCTCGTCACCATCGTCGGCGGCGACGGTGAGGCTCAGATCCCGTAGCTTGTCGGTGGTGGACTCCATCGCCCGCCCGATCTGCCCCGTCGAACAGGACAGGAGAGTTGTGGCGGCGGCTCTCCCTGGCCAACGCTACAAGTATTTAGGAGGTCGCAACGTGGGCTTATATGATTGGGCCAGTCGAAATCTCAAAGACAAGCGCGCCCACATAGGAAGCCCAAACTACAACGGCCTAGCCCATGATCTATTTACGATTGTCTTCATGCCCTTTAGTTGGGTGGTTTGGTTTCGGTTCCTTTGGTTTCTCATACGGCCACCTTTGTGGTTGCACAATTTTCTGGCTTCTAAGAAAGCTGATGAGGATCGATTAAGCAAGAAAATCTTCATAAACAGCTTCATTCAGGGAGATAAAATGGTGTTAGTGGTTTAGTACTACAGATTAGGCTATCTATCTCAGGAATGTGTTCGAGCCACAACCATCAGCAGGAACGTAACAGTCTGTATGATGGAAGCCGTGGTTCAGATGCTGTAAGTTACTTTAGGTTAAAAAAAAGTTTAACTTGAATATAGATACGCGGAACAAATAACTTCTGCAGAAATCTTGTCCATGCTCTCAGTGGTTTACAGCTTGGCAGCTCTCCAGGTTCTGCAAGTCCACAATACAAAATGAAGGAACACGATAAAAACTGAGCAAGGACAGATGCATCACCACTCAGCAGAACCTATATTCTGCAGCTTGCAAACCGCATCTGTAATTGGCAGCTGGTAACCAGAACTCTTCATTTAGCGAGAAACAGCAACGAAAGAGCAGCTCGGTTCAAACGACTTCCAGCAGCTATTACATTCTCAGTCACAGCATCAATTCGCAAATTCTCATTACCTATCGTATGCAATTCATCCCATGCAGGATATCAATCAGTAAACATGTTACCATAAAGCTCAAAGTTTCTATCATGTTGCAAACCATCATCTCTAACTCATACATTACAGAAAACTAAATGCTTCAACCATCAGTGGTATCCTAAGCAGCCTCTTCGCCACCAAGTTTTAGCAGTGTCCAAATCGACGTTACTGAAAACTTAAGAGGAAATGAGGCTGCCAAGGGTATCACTCACAGCATCCCAAGCAGCCTTCTGATGCAGCGCGCCTAGTCACCATAGTTTCTCACCCCAATTGGCAGGGCAGCCTAACTAGACCCCAATTAGCATGTCAATACTTCTTAGTTCTACTCATATGCAGTATGCAGGTGTCCAGATGACACCGTTGCATTGCTTCTCCTAGTAAGAAGGAGGGCGAAGTTCCCTTAGACGTCGAACGACATGCTTCATTGTAGGCCTCGAAGAAACAGATTCCCCTGTGCACTCGACCGCCAGGTTTAAGAACTGAACCAGATCATCATGTGGTGCCTTATCCCACAGCCCTCAATAAAAAATTCACGAACTCTGCCCCTTTGGATAAGCTTGATAGCCCAAGTAACAATGTTGAAACCATTCCCATACGGAGAAAATGATGGATCCAGTGCTTTCTTATCTGAAATCAATTCAAGAAGCACCACCCCGTAGCTATACACATCTGCCTTGTCAGACACCCGGCATGTCATTGCATACTCTGGTGCCACATAACCGAAGGTACCAGCAACATCAGTAGTTGCATGTGTTTCTGAGTTCCGAAGAAGCCTTGCCAATCCAAAATCAGAAAGATAAGCATTGCATTCATTGTCAAGTAGAATGTTGTTTGGCTTGACATCACGGTGCAGAATACGGGGGACACACTCGTCATGCATGTATGCAAGAGCACGAGCAACATCCAGAGCAATTTTGTGAAGCTTTCTCCAGCTTAATGGCCTCTTACCTCTCTCTTGTATGAACCTTTCCAAGTTGCCACCCGGCAAATAGTTGTATATCAGAAACATCTCTGAGTCACTGATATGATATCCTAAGAGAGTGACAAGATTAGGATGACGGCACTGCCCGAGGATCCTCACCTCTGCTTGGAACTCCTTGTCACCGTGCTGCTTCCCGATAGCAAGCTTCTTTATTGCCACAAGAACTCCAGGTGCAATCTCTGCTCTGTATGTCGCGCCAAAGCCACCAGTACCAATGCAATTACTGGCAGTAAAATTCCCAGTGGCGCGAACAACTGTCTCATAAGTCAGGGGAGCTCCAATATCAACATTGTCAAAAACCTTGACTTCCCTTCTCCTGAAAGAAGGTCTTGATGGCCTCAGACTACGTTTCCTTAAACAGATGCACAGGATAACAGCAACCAACAGAACCACGATGATGGCTGATGATGAAGCTATGGCAGCAATCTCTGTGGTTCCCAAACCACCACTGTTGCTGCTGCCACCTGAATTCTCCTCCAGCAGTCGCCTACTTGTCAATGTGCCGGGAACTGTAAACAGTTCGGCGTGCTGGGCCAATGGATTTACATCTATAGAAGCTTCTGTCACAGGGGAAATATTACCATCTAGAACTGGTGACACAGGAGCAGCTGGCACCTCCTCAGAGAACTTGTTGTCCAGCAGCAGAACTGTTTGATTTTGCAGTGCCGCAAGAACAATAGGAACCTCCCCTGATAGAGAATTACTCGACAAATTTAGAAACTTCAGTAACCTCAGCTGGCCCAAACTGGAAGGTATCTTACCACTGAAGTTGTTCCCAGATAACGAGAGAAATTGCAAGTTCTTCAGCTCCGCAAGACTAGCGGGAACCTGACCACGAAGGAGATTTCTGCTCAGATCCATCTTCACAAGTCCCGTACAATGACGAAGCTCCGGCGGGACGCCGCCGGTTAATTTGTTCCCGGACAACTCCAGAACGCGTAGGTTTGCAAGCTTCCCAATCTGCAGGGGGATGGTACCACCCAACAAATTTGAAGACAGCCGCAGTTGCCGTAGCGCCGCACACTTCCCCAGCGCCGGCGGGATTATCCCAGACAGCCGGTTGCCTGAGAGGTCCAAGATTTTCAACCCCTCTGGGAAGGTGGCCGGCAGCGAGCCGCAAAGGGAGTTACCGGCGAGGTTAAGCACCTCGAGGTGCTGAAGCCGCCAGACTTCTTGAGGGACATCCCCACTGATACTCCCGGAAGGGATGGAGAGGATTTTGAGCTTGGTGAGGCGAGCCACCGCCGGTGACAGCTCTCCTGTGAGGCGCCAACCGGCCCGGGACCGGAGCGAGAGGGCGACGACGCGGCCGGACCCCGCGTCGCAGGTGACCCCTAGCCAGGAGCAGTGGCTGACACCTGATTCATGGGACCAATTGTGGAAAGCTTCACCTGAGCCAGAGATGAGGCCGTTCTTGAGCTCGAGGAGCGCTGACCTGTCCTGCTCTTGGGGTGGCGAAAAAGCGGTGGACACGTTGGCAGTGAGAAGGTGGAGGCAAAACAGGATGGCGGTGGTGGTGGTGTGAGATGTGCTACGGCGGCGGGTGGCCATCCCGGCGAGCCGCCGACGAGGACCTCGAGGCTGTGGTGGGGAAATTTGGGTTGACTCGAGCTTTGGCCAGGCCAGAGGTTTGTAGACGATGAAGCGGAGGACTGGAATTCAATTTATCAAATGTAAAGGACTAAACCGCGACTAATAATTTTGTTGTTCATTTATGCGTTGCCCGCTTTCGCGGCTCGTGCTGCCGTCGTTCTCATAATTTTGCTGTGGTCTATTACTTACGTTTACCTGTTTTACTTTTCATCATTGCCTGCTAATTTGAAATATTCTATTTTAGATAACTACTCCCTCCGTTCCTGAAAAAGTATCCATCTCGCATTTCAAGAAATCAAACTTTTCTAAGTTTGACTAATTATATATAAAATTTTATTAATATTTATAATGAGTATTATATATCATTAGATTCATCGTATATGGCTACCTCGTATCGAATAGCCCACACCTAACCCGTATCAAAGATGTTTCCTCCAAACCCGAAGCAAATCTAACTCGCCGAACTTAATACTAACCCATTGACGGCCCACGGATTCGAAACATCCAAACCAAATATTATGGACTTATTGGAATATTTTAATAGATTATATTTTTCTTCCTCATTGGTTCTCTCACATCTCCTCTTTTTAATAAATGCATTGTGTCGGCGTTCGTTGTGGCCGACGAGTAATTAGTATCGTGGAGTGCGTGTTTTGGTTCGGATGGTTCGCGAGAGGACACAAGGATTTATACTGGTTCGGGCAACGTGCCCTACGTCCAGTTCGATGAGGCTGCTCGTGTTACTCGCGACAGTTTGTAGTAGGGGGTTACAAACAGGCGAGAGAGGGATGAGCTCCCAAGTCTCTGTGAGGTGTTCGGCGTGGGGTGAGATATCGTGTGTGTTGCACTAGTCTTCTTCCCCCCGTCGTCCTCCCGCCTCCCCCTTTTATACTGCAAGGAGGGAGGCGGGCGTACAGAGGGTTGGCGCTGGGGAGTGGGCGGCGGCGGCATGGCCGTATGTCCTGTAGGCCGCGCTGTTGATGCTTCAAACTCCGTGCCGGTCGCTGTGGATGACGTCTTCGGAGTGGCCGTGTTGCTTCTTGTCGACGGAGTGGTCCGAGCTGTCGCTCGATGGAGTCCCATCCGTATGGAGAAGCGCCACTGTAGGAGCCGGCTTGATGACGCCGTGGTGATGGCCGTCGCTCCGGGGCGTCCTATCGTACGAGACGGTGAGTCTCTGACAGGGGACTGTTGGGGCGACGCCCACCCCGTGGACGATGCTCGTTGTGCGCATTTACTCTTCCGGGAGCGGTCATCGCCACCGTCCCATCTGGAGTTTGAGCTTATTAATGGCTTGACTGACCCCGGACATCCGTCCCGTCCGGGGTGGTTGGATCGCCCAGTCTTGCCCGTCCCCGGAGGTCGGGCGAGGCGGGACCCTCGTCCGACCCCTCGAGGTCGGGGTCGGGCGAGGCGGAACTTTTGTCCGACCCCGGAGGTCGGGCGATGCGGAACCTTTGTCCGACCCCGGAGGTCGGGCGATGCGGAACCCTCGTCCGACCCTCGAGGTCGGGTCGGGCGAGGCGGAACTTTTGTCCGACCTCAGGGGTCGGGCACTTCCCGTCCGGACGTCGGGGTCGGGCGAGACGGAGTAACCTCCCTTGGTGCTTTATACGTAAAGCAGTCGGAGGATCATTAATACCGGTCATCGCCGGTATTGACCCTCAACAGTAGCCCCCGAGTGAGGTCCGACCCCCCGCATAAGAGGGGTCGGGCGTCGCTCTAATCGGAGGTGGCTGTAGAAGCGTTTCTACCGGAAAGGGGCGCGTGCGAGCGCGCACCTTACAGGTGTAGCCCCCGAGCGAGGTCTGATCCCTTCTTGGGATCGGGCGTCGCTTAAGTCGGGAGGAAGAGCGATCGTGGTGATCCCTTATTTATGCTGTAAGGGGCGCGCGCGAGCGCGCACCTTACAGGTGTAGCCCCCGAGCGAGGTCTGATCCCTTCTCGGGATCAGGCGTCGCTTAAGTCGGCAAGAAGGAATTTTCGTTCGCGAGAGCGAACTCATCCTTGGGACTTAAGGTTCTGCGACCCCGCGTTGGATCTCTTTTTGCGATTCCGTCCCCGAGTCCTCTGCTCGTCGCAGTGACCGGTCGGGGGTTCGGTTCGTCTTTGCATCGTGCCTCCAGCGCGTCCGTCCGCCGGACGAGGAGGTTGAGCCGAGCCACGCCTTACCTCGATGGCCGAGGCGTGACGCTCATCGAGCTGCTAACGGGCAAGTTCAAGTGGAGCCCCGGGATCCCTTCGGGGGGATCCCAGCCGAACCGGCTGGCGGTTAGCCCCAATATTCCTAGTCGCCGTCCCACGTGGTTCTCAGATGCCGTTCGATAGGCTTCTGAGGGCTCGTTGCCTCTCTGCGGGGAGATACCCGTGGGTCGGATCGGACCGGGACTCGAACGCGAATCGTGATGCCCCTGGGCGGTCGACCGCCTGGGGGTACTGGCCGCTAGCGGACCCATCACTTTTCACCCCTCACTCTGTTTATGCCCTGAGCGGCTGTCGAACCCATCCGCTGGGCCAGCCTTCGAACTCTTTGGGCCGTCGGGGCATGTTTCAGCCCATGTGTTTTTCTTACCTGAGCGGGCCCGGCCCGATAAGTCGAACCGTCGCTCGGTATCGCGGGGGTACCAGAGCTGGCCCAACCCGATAAGTTGAAGCGTCGCCCGCCGGCGCGCGGTGGCGCTCGATCTGTCGAAGCCTGTAGGCGTCAGCAATAAAACGTGATGAGACGTTTACCTGTCTCACCTGGCGCGGGAGTGAATGGAGCGCGCTGCTCGAGGGGGAGCGTCGCGGGAATCGTTGCCTCGGCCGAGCTTATAAACGTACCACGGGCTCCGTTCGTCCTCGCTCAAGTCTTTTGCCTCTTCGAGTTCCCGCTGTCTTGCGTGCTTAGCCCCCCAGCCTTTTCGCCGTCTCCGATTCTCACTACTTCCCGAATCCTCTGCTTCGGTCAAACTCGTCAGATAGCAATGGCGTCGTGGTTGAGGTCCGACGTGCGTGGAAACCGCCTCCAGGGCCTGGTGAAGCGCGGCCTTCTCCGCGCGCGCACGGCGACGATGGAGTGGCAGGTCCCGGGCGACGAGACGGTGCCATCCCCGCCGGATGGCTACGTTGTCTCGTTCGCGCCGTTCCATGAACGGGGCTTCGGCGTCCCGCGCACCGATTTCTCCGGGGGCTGCTGCACTATTACAACATCGAGCCGCAGCACCTCAACCCCAACGGGATCCAGCACGTCGCCCTTTTCGTGGCGTTGTGCGAGGGATTCCTGGGGATCGAGCCCCACTTCGACCTCTGGCGGCATTTCTTCGCCGTCAGTCTGGTGAAGGCGGAGCACGGACCGGCGCCGATCGGGTGCGCTGGTATCCACCTCCGCAACAACCGCGCTGCCGACTATGTCTCCGTGAAGCTGAAGAGCTCCCACAGGGGCTGGCATGGTCAATGGTTCTATCTTAAGAACGATACCGCCGGTCCCCTGCCGGAGTTCACGGGGCGGGTCTTCGCGCGGGCGCCGGAGTCCTGGAGATGGGGTGCTCCGAAGAAGGAGCAGATGATGCTGGACGGCCTCCTTGCGGCCATCGCGCAGCTGAAGGAGGCGGGCGTGCGCGGTGCCGGGGTCATCGCGGAGTACCACGCCCGCCGCGTCCTCCCGCTGGTGGCCCGCCCACTCCGTCTAGACCAGGTGGGGCCCGGCGTAGACGCGGAGGGGTCGGTGATGGCGGGAGCCCCCCCCTCCGAGTCGGAGCTCAAGCAGCGCCTGAAGGAGACCCTCGCCCCGGAGGAGGCCGACGTCGACTTGGACGACCATCCTCGGGCCCTTCCGTGGCTCGGGAGCGTCCAAATTGTAAGTTCTCCCCATCCTTAGCTGGTAGATCGTCTTTTTTCTTTTTTAGAGTCGATATTGACTATATTGATGTGTGCCAGGAGGGCCTGGTCTTCCGCCGATCCCTCGTCCCCGTCCCGGAGGACGCCGCGACCAGGGAGGCGAACCGTCTCGCCGCCGAGGAGCAGAAGCGGCGGAAGGACGCCGCGAAGGCGAAGAAGGCGGCGAGGCTCCAGAGGCGCGGTCGCCGCCAGGGGTCGGAGGAGGAGGAGAGCGATGACGACGACGACGACGACGACGAGGAAGAGGAGGAGGAGGAGGAGGAGGAGGTCGGCCCCCGTCAGGGGGGTCAGGGGCCGAGCGGGTCGCGCCCGCCGGTGGAAGAGAGGAGGCCCGAGGCTCGGGGGCCGGAGGCCTCGGGGTCGGGCCCCCAGGGTCCGGCTGCGACGCGCCCACAGGAGGAACCACCGAGGTCTGAGCCTCGGAGGTCGGAGGCGACGCCGAGTCGCGCCCCGGCCGTGCCCGCTGCGAGGACCGCGACAGCGGGAGCGGCGCCAAGGACGCCGACGCCGGCGGGGCCATCGGCCGGCACGCCCCCGAGCGGGAGGGCGGCGCCCACGGCTGCCCCGGGGGAGCCCGCGGCGGCGCGGGCGAGCGAGAAGCGCCCCCGCCCTTCGGAGGGGCAGTCGGATCCGACCCCCAAGCGTCGTCGGATGATGGCCATAGGGTAAGTAGTTTTGATTCTTTCTTTCTTTTCTTTAAGTGTCCTGCTCACCGCCGCTCGCTCGTTGTGCAGGGTCGGAGGGATGGTCCTGGCGTTGGCCACGGCGCCCAAGAAGGCGCTTGCGCGGCGCCCGTCCGCCGGTGCGCCAAGGGCCGGTGACGCGGAGTCATCGGCGGCTGGTGAGGCCAGGGCGGTGGAGCCCCCGCGCGCGGTGGCGACGGCCGTCGAGGCGGCGCGGTCCGCGGAGCAGGAGGTGGCGGCGGCGGAGCCGGCGCGGGCGGAGGCGGAGCCGGCGCGGGCGGAGGCGATGGTGGTGGCGCCGCGGGAGGCGCCAGAGGGTGCGGGCGCCAGCGGGCCTGTGGCTGCCATGGTGCCAACGGCCCCCGTGGCCGAGGGGTCGGCGTCGGGGGGCGCCGCGGTGGGGTCCATAGACCAGGCCCTCCAAGAGGAGCTTTCGGAGATGGTCGCGTTGGACAGCATCGCGGCGTCACTCCGACATCGCCTCTCGAGGGGTCTCAGGAGGCGCCAAGCGCTCGAGCGGCAGCTTATCGCTGCTAGCAGCGCGGCGGCGGATGCCCAGACCCGGGAGGAGTCCGCGGTCGGCCGACTCCGGGGGGCGGAGGAGGAGGCCCGCATTTTGAGGAGTCAGCTGGAGTCCGCCCACCAGGTACGCAACGCCGCCGTCGTGGTGGCGGTGGAGAGGAGCCAGCAGGTGGGCGGGCTTCGGGCGGTACTCCGGAAGGAGAGGGAGGCGAGGATGGAGGCCGAGGGCGTGGCCGCCGACCTGGGGACGGAGCTGTCCGACGCTCGGACAGCGGTGAAGAAACTTCAACAGGCGGTGGCGGGTATGTGGTACCCTTTCTCTTTCTTTTTAGCTTTCTCTTCCTTAGGCAGCGTGGTCTGACCATCGGACGATGTGTGCAGCGCTCACGGAGCAGGTGGAGGAGCGTGCGCGCGAGGCGTCAAGGGAGGCACTCCGCCGAGGCGTGCACCGGGCGTTCGCTATCGCCCGGTCTCATTATTCCAGCATCGCGCTGGACTTAATGAGTTAGGGGTTCGCGCCCGGGTACACCGACGAGGAACTGGACGAGATCGAGGATGAAGTCGCCCCCTTGGCGCACGCCCTGGCTGCGAGGATAGAGGAGGAGGATCGCCCCCCGACCCCGGAGCACGAGAGGCCCCCGACCCCAGAGCAGGAGCAGACCCCCGCCCCCGAAGAGTAGGAGTAGATGTTAGTATGTATTTAGGTGTCCGAGGCCGAAGCGCCCGGACAACTTGTAAAAATAAGTTTTTGTATTACAAGTGATTTTGACCTCGACGGCCTGTTTGCTTATCACTTGCGTGAAAAAGCGCTCAGTCCCTCACTCGTCCGTTTATGTGTCCCCAAAGAATCGTAGGTTGTAGACCGGATCGACACTTAGTTTTTGCCGGTGAGCGACGCTGCCGTAGCCTTTCGCAGGCGGTAGGCGTTTCGCAGTCCGACCGACTCGACTTCGTGTTTCTCCTATCCACGACCTATCTTCTCTGAGTCTTAAACGTTAGGTGGGGGCCGAGGCTCGGTGCAAAACGTAAGTCGCGGATAGGATCGATCGTTAGCTTGACTGGTGAGCGTTGTGGCTATAGCCCCCGTGGGCTCGTTAGCACTTTCGCGGTCCGACCAGTTCGATCTCAAGCTTTCCTATCTTTGACTTACTTGTTTTTGCGCGAGTTTTTTTGAAAACATGCGAGGGTCGGGCCGCGCACGTATTGCACATGGAATACGTGCGCACACCTTACAGCTGTTGAGCCCCCGAGCGTGGTTGGACCCCTGTGTAGCAGGGGTCGGACGCTGCTCGGGGGGTGCGGAAAATAGACAAGCTACGAGTTTTAGGGATAGAAACGACGTAACTGTTCGATGTTCCAGGCGTTGGTGAACTCTTGTCCGTCCGCGGTCTGTAGCTTGTAGGTGCCGGGTCGGAGAACCTTGGCGACGATGTAAGGCCCCTCCCATGGTGGCGACAGCTTGTGTCGACCTTGGCTGCTGGTGACGCGACGAAGAACGAGGTCGCCGACGTTGAACGCTCGCTCCCGCACGTTCCTTCCATGGTACCGGCGTAGTGCTTGCTGGTACTTGGCGGATCGGAGGAGCGCCACGTCTCGAGCCTCGTCGAGCTGATCCATCGCGTCTTCGAGGGACGTCTGGTTCCCTTGATCATCGTACGCCTTCACCCTCGGAGCACCATAGTCGAGGTCGGTTGGTAGGACAGCTTCGGAGCCGTATACCATGAAGAAGGGGGTAAACCCCGTGGCCCGACTAGGGGTCGTCCGCAGGCTCCAGAGCACGGCAGGGAGTTCGGCTGCCCACCGACCGCTGAACTGCTTCAGGCGGTTGTGGATCCGAGGCTTCAATCCCTGCAAGATCATGCCGTTTGCGCGTTCGACCTGCCCGTTCGTCCGGGGGTGCGCTACGGCTGCCCAGTCGACGCGGATATGGTAGTCGTCGCAGAATTTAAGGAATCGCTTTCCTGTGAACTGCGTACCGTTATCCGTGATGATGGAGTTGGGCACTCCAAAGCGGTGAATGATGTCGAGGAAGAATTCCACCGCTTCTTCCGGTCGGATCCTTGCCACCGGTCGGGCTTCGATCCATTTGGTGAACTTGTCGACGGCCACCAAGAGATGGGTGTAGCCCCCGGGTGCTTTTTTGAGCGGTCCGACCAGGTCGAGTCCCCAGACCGCGAACGGCCATGTGACGGGGATGTTCTGCAGCGCTTGCGCCGGCAGATGGGTCTGCCGGGCGTAGAACTGGCAGCCTTCGCAAGTGCGCACGAGATGCGCAGCGTCGTTGACAGCTGTTGGCCAGTAGAATCCTTGTCGGAAGGCGTTCCCGACCAAGGTCTTGTGCGCCGCGTGGTGTCCGCAGATGCCACCGTGGATGTCTTGCAGCAGCAGCTTTCCCTGCCCGGTTGGGATGCAGCGCTGCAAAATCTTGGTGAGGCTTCTTTTGTAGAGTTCCCCATCGATAAGGACAAAGGACTTGGCCCGACGCGCGATGCGTCGAGCTTCCGCCTTGTCCGTGGGGAGTTCCCCTCGGATGAGGCAGTCGAGGTATGGGGTCCTCCAATCGTTTGGAGGGCCCGACCCTGACGTGGATGCTTCATCGACTTCCATGACGTCGGGTCCTGGAGGCGCGGGAGTCGACCCGACCCCTTCCCCTGGGGTCGACTCGTTGTCGGCCCCTTTTGGGTCTTTGGGTCGGATCGACGGCTGGCTTTGGTCGTGGGAGAAGACCCCTGGTGGGATCTGGTCCCGACCCGCCGCCATCTTCGCGAGGGAGTCGGCTTCTTCGTTCTGTCGCCTCGGGACATGCTTGAGCTCAAGACCGAAAAACTTGCGTTCGAGCTTGCGTACCTCTTGGCAGTACGCGTCCATGACATCGCTGTGGCAGCTTGACTCCTTCATGACTTGGTCGACGACGAGTTGGGAATCGCCTCGGACCTCGAGACGTCGGATCCCCAACTCATCGGCGATCTTGAGCCCGTTGATGAGCGCTTCGTATTCCGCCATGTTGTTGGAGGCGGGAAACTGGAGTCGGATTGCGTACCTCATGCGTACTCCCATGGGGGAGACGAAGACGAGTCCGATCCCTGCTCCTGCGCGCATCAACGAGCCGTCGAAGTAGAGGACCCAGTACTCTTGGTCGACGGGGGCAGTGGGGAGCTGGACTTCGGTCCACTCCGCCACGAAGTCGGCCAAGGCCTGGGACTTGATTGCTGTACGGGGGGCATATGTAATCCCTTCGCCCATGAGCTCGAGAGCCCACTTCGCGGCCTTCCCCGTCGCGTCGCGGTTTTCGACGACCTCGCGCAAGGGGGAAGAGCTGACCACCGTCACCGGGTGTGACTCGAAGTAGTGTCTGAGTTTTCTCTTGGCGAGGACGACGCCATAAAGAATTTTCAGTATCTGGAGATACCGAGTCTTCGTGTCGGACAAGACTTCGCTCACAAAGTAGACGGGGCGTTGAACCTTGAGGGCGTGGCCCTCCTCCCTTCGTTCTACGACCAAAGCAGCGCTGACGACCTGAGTCGTCGCGGCGAGGTAGAGTAGGAGTGGCTCCTTCGGGGTCGGAGGCACCAGGACCGGTGGCTTGGATAGGATAACTTTTATCCTATCGAGAGCCTCCTGTGCCTCGGGAGTCCATTGAAATCGGTCAGATTTCTTCAGGAGCTGGTAAAGCGGGTGAACGCGCTCTCCGAGGCGTGAGATAAAGCGGCTTAGCGCCGCCAAGCACCCGGTCACGCGTTGCACTCCCTTCAAGCTCTGGATCGGACCCATCCGGTTGATGGCTTCGATCTTCTCCGGGTTGGCTTCGATGCCACGCTCGGAGACGATGAATCCGAGCAGCATCCCCCTCGGGACCCCGAAAACACATTTTTCGGGGTTTAGTTTGATGCCGTTTGCTCGGAGCTTGGTGAAGACTCGCTCCAGGTCGTCGACGAGCTGGTCGGTCTTCTTGGACTTGACTACGATGTCGTCCACGTAGGCCTCGACGATGTCTCCGATGAGTTCGTCGAAGGTTCTGATCATGCAGCGCTGATATGTAGCGCCTGCATTCTTCAGTCCGAACGGCATCGTGACGTAGCAGTACGAGCCGAACGGAGTGATGAAGGACGTCGCGAGCTGGTCGGACTCCTTCATCGGGATTTGATGGTACCCGGAGTACGCATCAAGGAAGCATAGGGTTTCGCACCCCGCGGTTGAGTCGACTATCTGATCGATTCGTGGCAAAGGAAACGGATCCTTTGGACACGCTTTGTTGAGACTGGTATAGTCAACGCACATTCTCCATTTCCCGCTCTTTTTTCGTACAAGAACGGGGTTGGCTAACCAGTCGGGGTGATAAACTTCCTTGATGAAACCGGCTACCAGGAGTTTGGCGATCTCTTCCCCGATCGCTCTGCGCTTCTCCTCGTCGAAGCGGCGCAGACGTTGCTTGACCGGGCGAGAGCCCGGCTTGATGTGCAGGGCGTGCTCGGCGACTTCTCTCGGAATGCCTGGCATGTCCGAGGGTTTCCACGCGAAGATGTCGATGTTCGCGCGGAGGAAGTCGACGAGCACGCTTTCCTATTTGGGGGAGAGAGCAGTCCCGATCTTCGCCGTCTTGCCGTCGGCGGTGTCGGGGTAGAGCCGGATCTCTTTGACGCCCTCCGCGGGTTCGAAGGATCCAGTGCTGCGGTTGGAGTCGGGCGCGTCCTCGGTGACTTGCTGGCGGATGACAGCGAGTTCCTCCGTCGCCACGGTTGCGGAGGCGAGCTCGCCAGTCTCCGCCTCGCATTGGTAGGCGTGCTGGAAGGACGTCCCGACGGTGATCACCCCCTTCGGCCCAGGTATTTTGAGCTTTAGGTAGGTGTAATTGGGCACGGCCATGAACTTGGCGTAGCATGGCCGTCCCAATATGGCGTGGTAGGATCCGTGGAATCCTACCACCTCGAAGGTGAGAGTCTCCGTCCTGAAATTGGACGGAGTCCCGAAGGTGACGGGCAAATCGATTTGCCCGAGGGGAACAGCTTGTTTCCCAGGAATGACGCCGTGGAAGGGTGCGCCGGTCGGGCGAATGCGCGCCCGGTTGATGCCCATGGCGTCGAGGGTCTCGACGTAGAGGATGTTGAGGCCGCTGCCTCCATCCATAAGCACCTTGGAGAGGCGCTTAGTGCCGACGATCGGGTCTACCACCAACGGGTACTTGCCTGGTTGCGGTACGTGGCTGGGGTGGTCTGACCGGTCGAACGTGATCGGAGACTCCGACCACTTGAGGAACGACGGGACGGCGGGCTCAACTGCGAACACCTCACGGCGCTCCAGCTTGGCCCGACGTCGGCCACCGTGTGGCGCCGGCCCTGAGACGATCATAAGGCAGCCGTCCGTCTCCGGGAAGTTGTCGTCGCCGTCGGCGGCGTCGACGTCGTTGCTGGTGTCATCGGGAGCCTGTCTGGGCTTGCCTTTCGGCTTGCCCTTCTTGGCCTCCTCGGCCAGGAACTTCTTCATCAGCGAACACTCTTTGTATAAGTGTTTCACTGGGAAGGCGTGGTTGGGGCACGGACCGTTCCACTTCTTTTCGAAGTGGTCCGGGATGTCCTCCGTGGGTGCCTTGGCACCCTTGCGATCCGCGGCAGCGACCATCCGTTCTCCGGACGGACGCGGCCGGTTCTTCTTCTTCTTCTTGCTCGGAGGGTCGGAGGAGCCTCCGCCGGCTGTCTCGACCCGCTTACCTTTGGCGTCTTGGGCGCGATCGAAGATCGCACCCACCGCCTCCTCGCCAGAGGCGAAGCTGGTCGCGATGTCCAGCAACTCTCTGGCGGTCCGGGGACTCTTGCGCCCTAGTTCGTGAACTAGGGAGCGACAGGTTGTCCCGGACAAGAATGCGCCGATGACATCGGCGTCACCGACGTGCGGCAGTTCGTTGCACTGCCGGGAGAAGCGCCGGATGTAATCCCGGAGCGACTCTCCAGGTTTCTGTCGGCAGTTCTTGAGGTCCCAGGGGTTACCTGGGCGGTTGTAAGTCCCCTGGAAGTTTCCAACGAAAACCTCCTTAAGGTCAGACCAGTAGGTGATCTGATTGGCGGGGAGATGCTCGAGCCACGTTCTGGCCGAGTCGGCCAGATACAATGGCAGGTTGCGGATGATGAAGTCGTCATCCTCCGCGCCCCCAGCCCGGCACGCGAGGCGATAGTCCTCGAGCCACAGGCCGGGGTTGGTTTCCCCCGCGTACTTCGGTACGTTGGTCGGGGGTCGGAAACGCCGCGGGAATACTGCGTTCCGAATGTGAGGACTGAAGACCCTCGGTCCCGGGGCGTGCGGGCTAGGGCTTCTATCCTCGTCGTCGTCGTAGCGTCCTCCTCGACGCGGATGACGCGATCGGGAGGTGCCATCGTCGAACTCCAGGCGGCGCCGCCGCGCATCCAGGGTGGCGCGGGCGTCCCTGTTCGTCCCCAGACGACCGCGGACGGAGGCTTTCGCCGTGCCTTCCGCTGCTGGGGGAGTCTGGTGGACAGACGTGTTCTGGGCACGTTGTCCACGCAGACGCGACAGCGAGCTCTCAGCTTGCTGCACTGCCGCGTGCTCAAGTAGCGCCTCAACCTCGCGCTGGGCGCGTCGGGCCTCCGGCGTGACAGGCTCAGGGAGGCCCCTGAGCAATGCCGCCGCCGCGGCCAAGTTCTGGCTCGCCCGTGGGAAGCGCGGGCAGCCATCGTCACGACTTGCGACTCGTAAGTCGCGAACGTCAGTGCGGGTGTGTTCACTGGACTCGCTCTGAGCGAGCTCGTGATCAATCGCCGCACGCTGCTGATCCAGCTGACGCTGGACCTCCAGGAGTTCCTCCCTTCGTGCGCGCAGTCGTTCTGACTGCGCGTCACGGGGTGGGGTCCCGTCCTGCGGGCCAGACGATTCCGCAGGGCGCTCGCCCTCCGCAGCGGGAAGATGCTCCGCACGTATCATAAGGCACTCGCGTGAGGGATGATGACTTCCCTCACTGCACTCTGCATCGGAATCTTCGTTTGACGCTCCATCTAGGAGGTCGAAGAGAGACTCGGATGCGCAGCCCACCATGGCCACGAACTCGTTGTTCATGGCGCGTGGAGCTGGGAGCGTCGACGCCCGGGACAATGTGCCAGCGAGAGGCGATACACGCCCGGGGTCAAGCGGGGCAACCGGTGGTGCCGCTGCACCGGCCAGTGCCAGAGCGCCATCTGAGATGGCGACGAAGTCGAGGCTCCCGAAACGCACGTGTGCACCGGGAACCCAGGTGTTTGCGCGGCTAGCCATCCGAACAAAGAGAGGGGTTTGACGAAAACACGCACAAAGAACCCCTACCTGGCGCGCCAACTGTCGGCGTTCGTTGTGGCCGACGAGTAATTAGTATCGTGGAGTGCGTGTTTTGGTTCGGATGGTTCGCGAGAGGACACAAGGATTTATACTGGTTCGGGCAACGTGCCCTACGTCCAGTTCGATGAGGCTGCTCGTGTTACTCGCGACAGTTTGTAGTAGGGGTTACAAACAGGCGAGAGAGGGATGAGCTCCCAAGTCTCTGTGAGGTGTTCGGCGTGGGGTGAGATATCGTGTGTGTTGCACTAGTCTTCTTCCCCCCGTCGTCCTCCCGCCTCCCCCTTTTATACTGCAAGGAGGGAGGCGGGCGTACAGAGGGTTGGCGCTGGGGAGTGGGCGGCGGCGGCATGGCCGTATGTCCTGTAGGCCGCGCTGTTGATGCTTCAAACTCCGTGCCGGTCGCTGTGGATGACGTCTTCGGAGTGGCCGTGTTGCTTCTTGTCGACGGAGTGGTCCGAGCTGTCGCTCGATGGAGTCCCATCCGTATGGAGAAGCGCCACTGTAGGAGCCGGCTTGATGACGCCGTGGTGATGGCCGTCGCTCCGGGGCGTCCTATCGTACGAGACGGTGAGTCTCTGACAGGGGACTGTTGGGGCGACGCCCACCCCGTGGACGATGCTCGTTGTGCGCATTTACTCTTCCGGGAGCGGTCATCGCCACCGTCCCATCTGGAGTTTGAGCTTATTAATGGCTTGACTGACCCCGGACATCCGTCCCGTCCGGGGTGGTTGGATCGCCCAGTCTTGCCCGTCCCCGGAGGTCGGGCGAGGCGGGACCCTCGTCCGACCCCTCGAGGTCGGGGTCGGGCGAGGCGGAACTTTTGTCCGACCCCGGAGGTCGGGCGATGCGGAACCTTTGTCCGACCCCGGAGGTCGGGCGATGCGGAACCCTCGTCCGACCCTCGAGGTCGGGTCGGGCGAGGCGGAACTTTTGTCCGACCTCAGGGGTCGGGCACTTCCCGTCCGGACGTCGGGGTCGGGCGAGACGGAGTAACCTCCCTTGGTGCTTTATACGTAAAGCAGTCGGAGGATCATTAATACCGGTCATCGCCGGTATTGACCCTCAACACATTGTATTTCCTCGAAGTAGTTGTTTTTTCTCAGATGTCAAATCATATTGTGATAGTCAGTGCTTGTACTTTGATATGGAGAGTTTACATTGTTGATCAACTTATGAGACTTCTGATCATTTTGGTGGTCACAATCGCTTCCTTCATTTCGAGTTTCCGGCCCCTTCTTCAAAGAAACCTACGAATCTAAATCCAATTGATGAAGAGCAATGATAATTTGCATGATCTCCCAAGTTAGCATCTATGTTCTTCTTGTCTAAGTTTGTGGATATGGGATATGACCTTAAATTACGTATTTTCAAAATTATAAACTTTAACAATTATAAGTGGTGGGATTTTGATATTTTAGAGAAAATGTGCAAATCATACATGGTACAATAAGTACAATACTGGAATTGTTGTGTCTTAACAAGAGTAATTGAGACAACACAATTTAGCATGTGAACAAGAATAATCAAGATAGTAAAATTTAGCATGTAGTTGTTAGAGTTCCAACTTTAAGTTCATTTTTTGGACAAGAATTATCATTTTAACGATACTAGTTGAAAAATAGAGGGAGTGACTAATAAATTACGTACATTTATCAAAAAGAAAAAAAAAAGGAGGGCACTAACTCCCTTTAGTGTACCGGTGGCAAAGTGGCAATAATGAGGAAGAAAAACATGACTCAGGTTTGTCATGTGGACCCTACCTACTTCTGTGGTCCACTGGATGTTGCATTGCATGCCGTCCATCGGCCTGAGGACTGACCAAGACACCAACCAAGCCGTGGCGTACCTAGTTTATTAGTATTATTTCAACATAACGCGATCGTTTTAAGTCTTTAATTTAATTCATCAGTTTTCTCTAGCTTATTAGTATTTGCTTATTATTTAGTGATTTCTCAGATTGTTATTGTAGCCACACTACGTGTTTTCAACAATCCCCTGCTGAAAAGGAAGATCAACAAATGAAACATCAAACATTGTATGTCTCCTTTTTTTTATTCCTTAACAAGTTTTTAATGAAGGCTAGTTTTGAATTAACACACCTAGTAGTAGTAGCTGCTGATTGTAATCTCCATATACCTTGATGAATGAAATCTTTGAGTAAAAAAAGACAGAATTAACTAAAACTATCAACAAATGAAACATCAAAACTGTGTGAAAAGTCGGAAGCTTTCCCGCTCCAGCGGTATAGTATAGTAGGCTGCAAAAAGGGTACTGTCTTAGTAGTAGACTTTAGAGAGCACGTGATCGTCAGAGTCCAAGTAGAGTGTTTGTTCATGCTTGGATTTTCCGAGCGAGACAGCACTGTTGATCTTCTCCATTTGGAATCGAAAAAGAAAGGTCGCGTCATGCTTTTTATTTGTTTGGTTTTGTTTAGAGAATTGTTTAGTTTCTTTCCTTGTTGGTGAGTTCAACGGAAAGAAGGCCTTTTCCACAATATTGGAACTTGCTACTGATACGTACAAGTAGGCGGTGGGGTTCTACTAGGCGTACATGATCCCGAGTCTGGAACCCGATCAGCTGTGACATGTCGCTACGGGGTGAGACGTGTAGCGATGACGTGGACTTGTCCGGGTGGGCGACGACGACGCGAGGCGGTCTTCTTGGGTCTTCTCGCTGAACGGCGACAGAAATTCATTCGTCTACGAGTCCTTCCATCACCCGTCGCATTCCGGTACCAAGTGTAGTAAAAAAAAATATACTACTACTTTTATTTTTTAATTGTTAACGTTTTTTATATAAATTTATATTAAAAATATCAACAATTAAAAAACAAAGATAATAATACGTACACAAACGACTTGGTTTTCTTTCTGCAGGCTATGCTTAGGACAGAAGTTTGCACACTGTAGAGTTTGGTGGCCGATGGACCAGTTATTTTTCGCCCTTCATATATCTCATGGTAATAAACACTATAATAATAGTAGTAATCAACAACAACCTCTGTTTCTAGAGTTTCTTCTCAAACAGATACTTTAGCCGAGTCCTTCGTAAAAAAAAAATACTTTAGCCGAGTCAGCGCAGACAAATGTTTACAGGTTTCTTCACCCCTGTTTACTCGTCATCATCGCTGTCAAAAACGACTGTTTTCCTGCGATGCGGCACAGCCTGCTGCTTCCTTGGTGGAGAGTCCTCGTCCTCGTCGTCATCGGAGCCCAGATCCTCGCGCCTGTAGCTGCCACCTCCTGATTCTCTCTTCCGTTTTGGTGCCTGCTGCAACAGTATCATACTATTACTTGTAATTCATATGCAAATGGTACCATAAAGTCTAATAATTTCAAAGTCGTAACAAATTCAAAGAGGCTTCTAAGTCAAAAAGTAAAAGGTCTCACTGGAGTTGGAGCAAAAAAAAGGGGAACTCCAATCATTTGCCGACGGAATAAGGAAATGATTAACTCTTTACGGTCAGCTAATCTGACAACAAAAGGATCCATTTCTTGACCAGGAATTCTGAATTTAAAATTAAAACTTTGTTCTAACAAATTATGCTCTCTTAGACTTCCAATATAAACCACGTTACATGTAATGCAGTTTGTATTCTGTTTACCATTTCACGTCAGATCAGAATGCCACAGGACTGAGAAGCCTATCCATACTGATCTGCTAATAAATTATGATCGTACTACCACAACTGAAATATTGTTAGCTAAACTGTTTCAATATTTCAATAGGTTGCTAATAAGAAGCACATAATTAAACCTCTGAAAAAATACAAATATGGTGTGAGTACAAGCGATCTAACCTCCATTTCTTCATCTGACAGTGGTGCTTCTTCAACATCTTCCTCATATTCATCCTCATCCAACTCATCTCCTCTTCCACGAGGTGGTGAATGTTCAATATCCTCGCCTTCAGTTTCATATTCAGACTCCTCCCTCTCACTCTCTGAGTACTCATCAACTTGGCGTCTCAGAGGACGAACAGGAGGAAAGGATGGTTTGCGTGGAACACTCCTGCTCATATTTGACTGAAAATGTATAACGTTTAGAGTACGTATTAGTATATTCATATAGAAATGGGAAAGCGTCAGTGCTCAAAATTTCACCTTCTTTGCATTAATGATACGCCTCTCAGCTCGTGCTTCAGCTTCAACTCATCCTCAAATTGTCTACGAGGTGGCATACGCCGAGAACTATAGCGGTTGTCAGGCTCTTCCTCCTGCAGAAGTTAGAACCTCAAATAAATTATACATATATAATGTTATATCCTAGGGAAAAAAATACTTAAATAACAGGTAGATGCAGCATTGCATTAATGTCTAACTGGTCACAACAACCCTGTTTGTGGTCATGTCCTATCCAATAACACATTGTCAAGCAGTATGCAAACGAGCAAACATCTCATACTAACTACCGAACAACTCTTGAAATATGTATCTAACCCTATAAAATACCAGCCACAACACAAGAATAAGATTGCCACAGCGAGGTTTCAATTCCCTTGTTATTCTTGGCGCTTGGAGACTTTGTAAACATCGGCATAGTTGTGTTTTTAAAGGAACTCCCCCCCAGTATGGGCTGCTGCTTTAGTTCAAGCTGGAGAGAAGAGACAGTTATGGGAGATGGCCAGGGCAAAGGAACTTTTTTCCTAGCTGCACCCCTCCCTCAAGGTTAGGGTGTTCTTTTTTGTTTGTCTTAATAAGTGCAAATGTAAAGGTGTGTTTGGTGTATGGGCTCTGCCCTTTTTACTCTTCTTAATATGATGACCTCCTCACTCCTGTGTGTTTGAGGGGAAAAAAAAGAATAAGATTGGCATCCGCCCCAAGTCTTCATGTATCAATTTCTGTATCACAAATGATTAGTTAAGCTAGCACAGCATGAAATGAATCCCGTAAAAAATTAACTGCCAGCCTAATCTGACAGATATCTCTGCAACATTTCAGCACAGCTGGAGTAATCCTCAACAAGTTCACACTGACATAAGCTAAGAATATGACATGCATGGCTAAAGCTAATAACGAAATGACCTTCTAATTGGACAAAAGGAAAGTGCAAGGAAGAAATGAACCAACCTCCTCTAATGCATCCTCCAAAAACCCAGGGGAAAGTTGCCTCCTTGGACGGGGAGGTTGCGTATACTTACGGGTCACCTTTTCTCTTTTGCGTTGAAGAATTGAATGGGCTCGAATATTTGACCCGCAGCCTACATAATTACTATATCAGTGAAGGAAGGATTACAATTCACCCAAAATGTTTAAACTAAAGAAAAAAAAGATAGCAACAAACAGGAGTGATAGTGCATGGAAATGGCTAACAGATATCTTGTGCCTTAATAAATTATTAAATTACTTTGACCATCTTTACCAACTTGCTAGGCACTAAAGGGTTCATTTTGTTGTCGTCAACAAAGGATGATTTTGAACAATGTAAACATTTCACAATCGCTACTGATTGGAGAATGAAGCATGTCACGTTATATGTTATGCACCATAATCATAATAATCATAACATGAACAATCAAATCACAGAGAACAAGTAGACTGCTTAAGCTAAAAGGCTTGAATTAATCTAGAAAACCTTATGTCTCATATCAATAAAAAACCCTATGATTATCAGTAAAAGATACAAACAGATACAAAGTGTAACAGACACAAGCCAATGAGTCATACACATTGACGAAGAGATATTAGTTTTTTTTTTTTAAAAAAAAAAAAGTCAAGCACACGCAAGTGGAATTGTTTCTTAAACATCTACTGAATAAAAAATGGATCTTAGTTACCCTTTCATGTTCCTGCTTCGCTTTCTCAGGATCCTTGGTATCAAACCATTTCTGCATCTTAACTGTTTTCTTATTCTGAGAATCAACAAGAGCTGTTAATAAGCGATGAGATTTTGAAGCCAAGGAAGATGGCATGAATCTCATCTTCTGCAAAAGCCTTCCTTGTGACTGCAGAATTCCCTGTGTTACAGTTCCAAAATGATGATGTCAGAAAAAGATAATATCAGATAATGGTGAGTATCATGGACAAAACAGTATGGGGAAGAAATGAATTACCTTCCCAGTCCTCAGAAACAGATGGGACTGGTCATGATGTGCCTCCTGGACAGATATATCAAGAACTTCATTGCCAATCAGCAGTTGCATACTTCCATCTTTCCATTTACAATCCGTGCATTGCTTTCATACTATGACAAATAAAAGCTCCAGGTTACAGCAAACAATAAAGAAGAAATAAAACCTAATTCAGTGCTGAGACAAATGTAATATGTATAAGCATAAAACCAACAGAAAATTCTTACGAGTTCATATGTAAAAGGAAACTACCGAAAAAGAAAACTGATAATCTGATGGGCTGTATTATGTGAGGGGAAGAAAAAGGCAGGCAAATAGGACCATAGAAATTGCGAGCTTTCAGTATAATGTAATCCCAATCAGTAAAGAGAAAAATAAAATTAAAACAAACATTTCAAATTCATAGAAAACCTAGAGCATCATAATCAATAAGCCAGTGTAAGTCACCGCCTAGATATACTGATAAAAGAATGGACCATAGTGAGCCAGATATACTGATGGGTTTAATAATGCTATATTATACTTACAGATTTAGTGCCATCAGCATTCTTAACAGTTCTCCACCGCACAATATTGTCCTCCAGCCGTATCCTTTTTTTGTTCCAGATTCATCTGTGACGAAAGAATCTTCTTCCACATATGTTTTGGGATCAAAGGGTTTAGGGTCAATCCCCATAATGTTCGATACCTTGATCACATTCATCTTCAAGAAATAATAAACCATCAGTAGCAAACCATTATGTGACAAGCTCGAAAACACAAACTGCTAAGAATGGATCATCAAATTCTTAGGCATTTAGATATCCCCCCACAAAATTATTAGGCATTTAGATGCAAATAAACAAATGAGCTTATGCGAACAGACTCATTAAAAGTCATTGTATATTGTTATTGAACACGATTCCCACTTCCTAGAGTATGCTTACTTTAAGTACAAGGCACCAGATTAA
>LFJQ01000489.1:0-25834 GCA_001182835.1 Oropetium thomaeum
AACCTTTAAAATAAAATCATACAAAGTGTATCCATGTGATAAAAAAACAGTTATGCTGTTTGACTCAACTGTTTTGTGCAAACCAATTCAATCCTGAAACTTAGTAGCATTTTGCAAGAATACTGGGAAAATGATTTAGGGATACAAGCTTCTCAGTTATTGTCGTGACATTAGAATCATGTTCTGATAACCTGAGAAGTAAAATGGTATAAAGGGTATCCATGTCAATTAAAACAGTTATGCTGTTTGAGTTTCTGACTTTTTCGTTGTACACTTGTGTTAAATTTATACTATCAGTGATGTCACACTTTTGTAGTCAGATTCTTTCCAAATTCGTTTAATTTGCAATCATAGCTCCTAGCTCTAGGTCAGGTATGGGATGACATCGAGGAGGGCGCGTGCATTGCCCGCTAAATGATAGCATGACTGGTTCGTGGGCATCTAGCTTGTTTTTCTATTCTTGTTTTCTTGGCTGGGATCTTCAAACTTGGTGAATGAAATGCATCTTTATATAATTAACCGTCATAATACTTTTATAGAATAAACTCATGAGAGTTATATGTACATCACATATTAAATGATGAGTGTTGAGCCCGTGCTTCCGCAAATCATGGTAATTGACAAACGAAATTGTCAATGTAAGGTTGTGTTGTGTTGAGGTAGGTGTTTATAATTAGACAAAAATGACTGTCCCCTTTTAATGTTACAAATTTCAGTAATTAGGAAAGCAGTACATTCTTGAATATTTGACTGTCTGTATCATTCACATATTTTCATCAGTGAACCACTGGAATGTAACAGAACTGTTGTTACCAAAAGATCATGCTACCAAGTGAAACAATCCAGGAAGTTCCATCAGATTGTAAATGTCTCTTTACGTAGCATGTAGCACTAAAGGATTTTCTTTCTTTTTTTTTTGTGAGGGCACTATAGGGAATATTTAGCTTCACCTTTTTTCTGGGCCAATAAATTAGGTGAAGGACCGATTGGTGCGAACTGCAAAAAGATTTATTTTGATGGTCCTGCAAATGAGAATGACGTGTACAATGGACAAATGGTGACTGGTGAGGAGGTGAAATAAGGGCTGTTTTCTGGACAGATGCCTTGTGTTCATCATACAGTGGCTATTAACTCTCACTGGAAGAGAGTTGTTTTTAACAAATTTAATATACAATGTCACTATTGGTGCCACTCTTAATTTTATCCACAACTGAGTGTGAGCAAGGCCCCAGCCCACCCCCCCCCCCCCCCCCCCCCCCCCCCCCCCCCCCCGCTAAGACCTAAGACATATGCTACTCTTAAATTCTTGATCAGATCCTGCATTATTGCTGCTTACATTTTATAACCTACCGTCATGAGTTGCTTTCATGGTGAGGGAGTTTATTTATTCTTTCTTTTTTAGTTTAAGAGAGAAAGTCGATAAAATGCCAATGATCATGCAGACAAAATGTTCTCATTTTAATTGTTAATTGAAATAATCAATGTATGTTTCGATTGAACGTTAAAGTAGCTATCCCTCTAATCACTGAATTGTGGCATGTATGCTGGCTTCTGAACCTGCACATGTAGTTGATGAGTATTTATCGCTGAATGTATGTATTTTGCTCCTTTTGTTTCCTTAAGTTGAGTTCCCTTTGATTTTACTATGGGGAAGGACAGCCAAGGAGATGTGTCAAACAACCATTCCTTCGTTTTTATCTCTTATAACATAATGCTTCCAAAGGGATATTTTAATTCCGTAATGTCATGCTTTACATCACGTGACGTACTGAAAATTTTGTTCCACATTGTAGGGGAACTGCAATGACCATGAAGCGCATGCTGGAAACCTCATTTCCTGGAATTCATGTTGTTTTGCAAAATTATCCTCCGCCATTCGCCAAGCGTGTACTTGCCAAAGCTGTGCCGATTCTTCAGGTTGGAGCCATTGCAACAATAATGGCGGGTGACCAGATTTTCCCTAGGCTTGGGATGGTTCCACCTCCATGGTACTACTCGCTGCGTGCCAATCGATTTGGAACCATGGCTACAATCTGGCTATTTGGCAATTTTGCTCAGTCCTTTCTACAAAGCTCTGGTGCCTTTGAAGTTTACTGCAACGGAGATCTGGTATGTAATCTGTTTTTCCTTAATTGGGGTGTTGACTTGTGTATTGAAGGCTTGCAGCATGACTTAAATACGATAATCTGATTATTTCTTCTTTCTGAATTATCACTCCCACTTTTCAGGTTTTCTCGAAATTGAATGAGCAGAGGTTCCCCAGTGAGTTCGAGCTGCGGGATCTCATTGCTAGCAGGTTGCCGGAGTCCCCGTTTGGAAGGAAGCTGGAAAAATCCTTGACATAAATGACGATCGTTAGAAACTCAATGACATTGAGCGCCACAGGTTCGCCCATTGCGATTGTAACTCTGGCAACTTGTGGCCTTTGTCTGTATAAAGGATCATTTGACAACAGATTTCAGATTTGGGACATATGACACTGGAACTTCAGGGAGATTTAAATTATGTAAAATGTTGAACTTCAAGCAGCTTCAGCTGTATGATTGTTATGGTTGCACCAGTCGCGCTCAGCTCATCTCACGGAAAACGTGTGCTGGCTGTTTCCACTGTTCCATCGGAGCTTGGTCTGCAACATTGCGTTAGCAAGGCGGCAGCTGCAGCAGATCAGGCTTCTATCGATCGTAATGGGCTCTGCTGTGAGTGGATTCCCAGGCCCAGGAGGCCAGTGACATTGATGGCTCGATCCGTGGAGCACCAATGGCACTGGTATTAAAGCTCAGGCCTCGATCATTCAAGTATCAAAAACCACAACTTCGTCGTCTTGTAAACTGGAAAAACTGAGAAAAACTTTCGCCTTCCCAGCCAGTTCTGCTAACAAAGTTGTTCCTTGACCAATCTCTCTAGACTATAGTAACTGCAACTGGGTCCAGACTCCAGACTCCAGAGGAGGATCGCTGCATCACCTGGTGAAACAATCCCAAGCTCGTAAGACTGCGCGCACGGCGTCTACAGACACCGTGGCTTGCAATGCAAGAGGAACACCCACTGTTCCCCGCTGGCCACTACTACACCATTGAATCCAATTTCACAGCAGCCAAGCACAGAGAGCCGCGCCGCCGCCGTCTTGGAGATGACGCTAAGGCACCTCCTTCGCCTCTCCGCCGCAGTCTCCGGCCACCTTTGCCGCAGCATCTCCACGGCTGCCTCGTCGCGCCCTCCGTGGGCTATGCTGTACATCATCCCGAAGCTGGTGGAGACGCAGGGCCAGCGCGTGTCCCTCCAACTCGCCGAGGCCCCGTTCGTCTCCAACCTCATCCCCGACCATCTCGTCCGACTCGTTCCCGACTTGGACGGCGGTGAGATAAGCCTAGGCTGCGGCGGCTTTCTGAAGGCCTCGAGCGGCGACGGATTCCTCCTCCTCGACTTCATGCATTTCCGCGGCGCAGCTCCTATCGTCTGCACGGCCGGCCCCGGCGGCGCACTTGTGCAACGCAAGTTGCTTGGCGTTAGCCTAGAACCAGACATGTCGCGCTTCGTCTGCAATCCTCTCACCGGCCAGCTGTTCCTCCCCGACATCGACGGCAAGAAAAAGACCCAGACTTGCGCGGGCCTGGGCATCCTCACCCAATCCGATCGCCCGGACCGGCAGCCTCACAGGTTCGTGGTCGCCGAGCTCAGCGCCCCGGACGACGGCGCAGAGGATTGGAGGTTCTCCTTGCGGCGGTTTCACTCGCAGACAGGGCAGTGGGACAAGCCGGTGGCGTTGCCGTCTCCCTCCCTCTCGTGCGCCGGATGGACATAGACCGTGAGGTGATCGCCTTCGCCGGCCAGCTGTGGTACATCGACGTAAGCTGGGGTGCTGTCTCCGTCGACCCATTCGATGACCAACCGGACCTCCGCTTCATCGAGCTGCCGAGGGGCAGCGTGACAGAGCCGCCAAAGGGGCCAATGGAGCCGGATCTGGATGGTTATCGCCGCATGGGGGTCAGCGAGGGTAGGCTGCGTTATGCTGAAGTGTCCTGGAAGGAGCCGTTTGCGCTCAGCTACTTCGCTCTTGACGACGATGGCAGCAACTGGACCCTGGACAACCGGGTGGAGCTTAGCCGACTCTTGCCCCCATGAAGACCTTGTGTTTGCAGAGAAAACGCCTCGGATTGGAGTGGTTGATCCAATGGACGCAAGGGTCATTCACATCACACTCGACAACCAGGCTTTCTCCGTAGACATGGACAAGAGGATGGTGCTTGGGAGTTCGCTGACAGACCCACACTGAAGTCTGGATACCTTAAATCGTGCGTGCTCCCACCATGGCTTGAGTCAAGCAGAATCCAGCTGCAGGTGATATTTGTCACTTATTTTTATTTCTCTATAAGAAGCATGGTGGTACTAGTACAGTAAGCTGGTAACTATTTTATTTACTACAGTATTGATATGGAACACTGTTAATGCGATGCTCTTCGTCAGTGTCTTAATTAATGTATGCAATGGAAGGAAATATGTTGGTTTCTTTCTATGGCCTTTTCTGCTGTTTAAATTCAAATATTCTCTCTTTATTATTGACGGAGCTCCTTGGAGCAACAAGGCCAGTGCCAAAAGCAAGAACTTTATCAGATATTTTGGTTCGCGTCAACATGGACAAAAGTAACTGAAATGCAAGCAAATGCTTCACATAGGTACTTCCTTGAGATAACCCTTGTTTGACATATCACCTGCTTCATCCTTTTCGATGCTGAGGATGCTGTGTTTGTTACTAGTTTCTTTTCGTAAATATTTTCTGTCAGCACTTCTGAACTATATACTCCAAATCATGAACGATAATGTTACACACCTGACGAGGAGTATATGTAGAACAATTATTCCTTAATGAAAGTAACAATAAAGCCACCTTATTGAGTTGGCTTGACTGCCTAATGACACCTAAACTGGGCAACTTTCTTACCAATTCAATTCTCATAGCTCACCTATCAAAGATAAATTTATCTACCACTGAAACTGTCTTTTGTTTCCTATTTGATCCAGGATGCATTATTCTCTTGAATGAATTAGGACGCTGATGGATGGATGGAGCCTAATATAACTCTCGTTTGGGGAAATTCTGGAGAAATTTAGTTCACTGGTGTTTGCAAACTGGCTATTTTGTCTCCTTACAGAAAAAATGCAACCGGGTCTTGCCTTGTTGTTTTCCCATTTTTTTTTATTGAATTTGGAACTGACTCAGATCAGCCAGCATGTAACTGCCATCACAGAACAGTATGCACGCTGTGACTGCGTCGTTGAAGAGAATATGCTTATCTTTTCTCATGAGGTCTTTGCATAGCTCCAGACATGTTGCAAATGTTTTTAGGCATCTCCTCTGTTTATTCTCTGAAATTATCTGTGATCTGTTATAGATGATAAGTGATTCAGTATCCGCTGATGGTAAATGAACTAAAACGATTTTCAGCTTGCTTAGCAGAACTTAGGTGCCAATGATTATTACTGGTATGCAAGGTGCCTAGTAAGTCGTCAGTCATTTTAACGAAGAAGGGTCAGGGTCAGGTTCTCCAGATCTTGTACTAGTAGGACATGCTAACAACAATGCGGGCTTTCATTTTGTGATTGTTATAACTGAAGTGGCTAGAAGAAGAGACCAGCGTTTTCATGGCTAAAGGAGCACTCAAATTATTTCACGTGAAGTATGATTTCCTGGAGGATTGGTACGCTCTTATACATCTCTGAGATCAGGAAATGTGAGGACGGTGCAGCTGGTTCAAATGGGCCTGACGTGAATGAATGGCAGCCCATGGCCTCCTTGCAGCTCACCAAGCCCAAGGAGCAGCGCATTCTGGAGGGAGATTAGCGACGCTGAACTATAGAGTAGCCAATGAGCGGCTGCCAGCTGGGCATTCAAGCGTCTACTAACATGGTTAAAAATCTCTGACCTGCAGCAGCTTCAAGACAAGTCGCCTGACATGACTCACGAGCCTCACTTGCGGCCCTACCTGGCAATAAACAGTGGCAACAGCCCATGCCCAATGGTGAGTTCAAACGGGCAGAATCAAAAGGAAAGGCAAATTCAAAGCCAACCCCCCAACCAGCCCTTTTGCTGCAGGAGCAAAAGCCTGCAAGCTTTTCACCTTCCAGCTCTCCCATCCTGCGGCCGTTTCAATCCGACTTTTCCCCTCGAGTAGGCTACAGGCAATAGACCATGCCTGTCTACGAGTCTACCACCTCTAGCTGGGCCCAGTAAGCTTTGCCTCCGATACCGAGTGAGACATGTCCACGATGCACCGCGCCGAGTTTCACGGTGACGAGCCCAGCACCAGTTCACTCGCTCGCAAAGCACCGCAGTGATCTCTCCGAGATACCGCTCGGGCGCTTCCAAGTCCTGTCCGCCGCCGCCGCCGCAGATTCTCGACGGCTGCGGCGCACCCTTCTTTCACGCGATCCTGGACAGGTCGCCGGGGCTGCGCGCGTCGTTCAAGCTCTTTGAGAAGTTGACGTTACTGTTACGGAATATATAGCCTGCTATCTTCCGGGTAATTTATTGAGCACTGCCGTGATGATGGCTTTGGCAGTGTGATTTTTTTACTTGCTTCGCTTTTGTCAGCGAATGGAGCGATCGCTTATTTCAAAAAAAGAAAAAGAAAAAAAACTGGAGCGATCGTCAGTGCACACGTCAGCCACAGCCACCATGGGGATGGATTGAGGAAGGAAAGGACCGAAGAGCAATTCTGCATGCGAGGAAAAACAGGTCGTTTGGGCCTGGATGTGCGTAGGACTAGAGCTCCCTCGGCTCACCAGGCCCAAACAGCCAGTACCCAGCTTATTGGCGGGAAAGCAGTGCCGTGCTGGTAGGACCCAAGCAGGAAAATTGGAGTTTCAACTTTCAAAAATCAAAACCACATTCTTCGTCGGCTTGTGCAGCAAAGAGGCGTCCTATCCCAAACCGTGCTAGCCGCTTCAGTCACTGACCATGCCGACTGCCCGTGGGTCCCTAGAAGGTTATACACGCCGTGTGTACGGTGGAACAAACCCACGCTGTAGACGCGTCTCGCGTTGCGCTTTGCACGCACCAAGTCTATGCGCCAGGTGCTGCAACCTGCAACTGCGCAACTGAAAGTCGCTAGGCACACAAACTGTTTTGAGTATCCTCTCCTTTGCTACGCAAAAAGTTGATTGGATTGTTACGATGCGCTCCATTAGCTTCCCCGGAGTTTATGAGTCTGGAAAGCTCATGGGCATATTATGAGTCTAAAAGGTAGTACTCCCTTCTTTTTTAGTTTTCCTCGTTGGAGTAAAAATTAGTTTAAAAATAAACTAAACTTGTAAAACCGGAGAGATTGTTATTGCTACTACTACTTGCAAAATTGGGAGGGCAGATGCCCTTGCTTCCCGACTCCGAGGCAAACAGATGAAGCCAACGGCAGCTGCCACCTGATCATGCAAACGTCCAAAGAGGTCACACACTTTTCCTCTCCGGGTTTCTATACGGTTGCCCCGACGCGACTGACATGTAGGCCTGAAAGGAAGCCGCAGGAAATGCAGCGGGTAGAACTAGAGCATCTTTGCTGAATGCTGAGAGTGAGATGCCTGCACCGAGTGTATGTACACCCAGTCTGACGTTTGGAAGAATCCTCAAGGCCCCTCCCCTCCCTCGGCGCAGCCGAGCTCCGTGGAACAAGCCCACGGGGGAACGGTTGCCAAAGCTGCCATTGTCAGAGCTCGAGCTTCGTGGACGGAGACCGTGAACCAGTGAGCCAGCACCCAGAACACGCCTCCTCGGCTTCTCCGGCTCCACTACGGACGCCACCGCTCGCGTTCTCTTTTCGCGGTCCGCAGCACCGTCCTACGCCCAAAAATGTCGCTCCCGCTACGGCGCGCCGGTCTCCGCCGCCGCATCCCTCCGCTTCCGCCGCGTCATCTCCACGGCTGCCTCGCACCCTCCGTGGGCGATGATCCGCCACGCCTTTCCGGACAGATCTCCCGGCGCGGGCGCCGCGCGCGTGGAACCATCTCGTGGAGCCCCCGGACACCTCCTATCTTTTCGTGCCCGCCCACCTCATCGACCCTAGGCCCGCCCCCGACCCGGACAGCGACATCATGGGAACCCTCGGCGGACTGATCACCGCCTCGAGCGGCGACGGCCTCCTCCTCATCACGTACCAGGATGGCCGCTACACGGCTCCTGTCGACGCCATGAAGAGCGGCGCCGCTCCGGTGCGCAAGGTGACGAAGTTCCACATGGACGCCGACATGACGCGCTTCGTCTGCAACCCCATCAGCGGTGAGCTGTTCCGCCTCCCTGACCTCGACGGCACGAAGAAGACCATGTTGTTATGTCACAACATGGGCCTCCTCACTCGCTCCGCCGCCGGGCACGGGCCTCCTCCGCCTGACGGGTACGCTGCCGCTTCGCTCGCAAATGGAGAGGGGCGTACCTTCGTCATGCGTCGGTTCCTCTCACAGACCGGGGAGTGGGAGAAGCTAGCGGGCCTGCCTTCACCTCTCCCACACGCGCGGCAGATGGACATATACCCTGAGGTGGTGGCGTTCGCCGGGCGCTTGTGGTGGGTCGATCTGACTTGGGGTGCCATCTCCGCCGACCCGTTTAGCGACTGGCCGGATCTCCGCTTTGTCGAGCTCCCGAGGGGCAGCGTGCGGCCAGGACCCAACGAAGATTTTGTACAGGCGCAGGGGTTGTTCAGGCGCCTGGGGTCAGCGAGGGGAGGCTGCGGTATGTCGAGGTGTCCCAGAAGGATCCGTTTTTGCTCAGCTCGTTTACACTTGACGATGAGGGCACCTGCTGGACGTTGGAGCACCGGGTTGCTCTAGGCCGACTCTTGGGGGATGAACTAGACCACCCTACGCAGGGGAACCCACGGATTGCCGTTATTGATCCACTCGACGCCAGCGTTCTTTATGTCATCATTGGCAAGGATGTTCTTGGAGTTGACATGGATATGGGGAAGGTGCTTAAGCGTTCGCTGGTAGATGAAAGTGAAGGCCCACCATGGATTATCACTAGTGTCCTCAAACCATGCGTGCTTCCTCAGGGATTTGGATCGTGCAGCATACCTTCTGCAGGTAATCATGTTCTACAGATGTCTTTTTTTTTTTAAAGATGATATGTTTATGATATGAGGATGGGATATTAGATTATTTAGATCCATAGTTTATTTTACATGGTCCCTCAACTTAACTCACATGATAGAAGGTTGCGCGTAGCAGTATGATTTGTTTTATGGATCATCTCTTATGATCATTGTTTTCTAGGCTTTGTCGTGTAACTGGAACTTTGGTGTCCCATATCGTTCAGGTCATGCCTGACGATGCCTCAAAAACCATGATAAAATTTAGGATCTCATACAGAAACTTGCTATTAGTAATACAGGGAATAGTAAGTTGCTTGTGCTTTGCACATAGACACTGATATATGTTCTTTTGTTTTGCTTACTGATCTGTAGTATTTTAGTGCTAAATAATACGTTAGCAGCTCACTACATCATCTGATGACCAAATGAACTAATAAATGCAAGCATAGAAGGATAATAAGCATGCTCAATGGTATTGGCTTTTATATACTGGAAACAAGACAGAGAGTTGAGAAGCTTAGATTAGAACCTGTCTTTTCCAGTTATGCTATCATAAGCAGGTTGAGTTTTCTTTTTTTTTTTCTTTCTTTCGTAGTTACTCCCTCCATTCTTTTTTACTTGTCGCTGTTGACTTTGACCAAAAATTTTAACCATTCGTCTTTTTAAAAAATTAATTCAAATATATAAAATTTAACATTAGGATTCAAAAATCTTTGGTAATAAATCAAATCCTAACAAAACATCTGATATTTCTCATATTTTTTGAATAAGACGAATGGTCAAAGTTAACAGCGACACACAAAAAAGAACGGAGGGAGTATGAGCTTCTATTTCTTATTGTGGTATAATTGTTTATTTCCTCACTGAAGGAACTTTTTCAAGCAACAAAAATGATGTAAAAGGCAAGACAAAAGGCAAGTCTTTATCAGACATACTGGCTCGAGCAGACATGTGCAATAAGAATTGAGGTGCAAAAAATTCTGTCATGGAGTACATTCTTTTCCTATTCTTGTTTAATTCATCATCTATTTCCTTATTTCCTTTGTTCAGGAAACTGCATTGGCCACGAATTATTTAATGTTATTTTCTGCCGATTAAGACAGACCCGTGGTTTACAAAATTGCTACTTCTGTTATGCAAATCAATTATACTATTCTGTTATCTTGTAACATCACTTTATAATTTACAGTTCAATGTACCCTTAACAAGCTCCGTGTATTTACCATGCGCTAACTGTAAGAATTTTGTAGTTGCCAGTGTGGAAATTGTGGGAAGCGATACCTTTAGCTTGGCTGACGTTGTGTGTTATATTGAGGTGGGAACCGTCCTCACCGTACCTGTTACGGATAACGCTGAGCTCAAAGAGAGTACCCATTCTCTTAGGGACACATATCTTCAATAGCTAGATGTCATTTACTACCTTCGTTTTTTAATTATTGACCTTTTTAGTACAGTACCTCCGTTTTTAACTGTTGACCTTTTTAGTATAAATTTGTACTAAAAAGGGTCATCAATTAAAAAACGGAGGTAGTACTCTATAATACAGTTAATGTTTTTATTTAGTTGTAAAACCTGAATAAAGCCTATAATAGTGTTGCATGTGTAGTTGTTTATTGCTTCGTGTTTTTTGACATTGATGTTGTCGCAAAAAAACTCTTTTTTTTTTTTATTTTGCTGCACTAAAGTATGTTTTTTTGATAAAAAAATTGAAACAGGTGTATGGTACAATACATCATTTCTGTCTATGTGTTCAGATTGAACCCCCAAAAAGATTTACTTCGTCCTTATCTCAGTCACTCTCACAAGGTCAATTATATGTCCCTAATATCTATTGTCATCTTTCATTTTTTTCTGAAATTTAAGAGGTCAAAGGTGTCCTGGTGGACTCAGCATTTGGATGTTGGTGCTGCAATCAGGAATCATCATTTTGGGGACATCATTGGCTGGAGACTTAAACTGGCCTTTGCCATTCTTTTCTAATGCATTTGGTAACCTTCATTTGATATGAAAAAGAATTTGTTCGCTTTGCTGCTTCTAGTACACATTGGAAAGTAGGGATGGTTCACTTCTATCGGCATGTAAGCATACTTGTAAACAACAGTTTTTTTGGGGACAAGTAAACACCGGGGAAACAGACTATGCTGTAACTTCAGCCTTGGCCACTGTGGTGTCATTTCCATGTCACTGGTGTTTTACAACTGTTCTTGAAGAATTCCTTTCAGTTGGATGAAATGTAAGCGAATTGTATGGCTGCTTGCTGAATGATGATTGACGGGACGATCACTTGATCGGTTTGCTTATTTGGTCGTCTCATTCTTGTCCGCGCCAATCCAAAAATTGAGTAAGCTATCCTTGCGCCCCCCCCCCCCCCCCCCCCCCCCCCCCCAAAAAAAAAGAAAAAAAAAAGAGAGGATTGAGTAAGCTATGAGTCTATTCGTTTGAAATGGATGGGAAATACAGTTCCGTTGGCCCATTCAGTGACTGGGATGGTAGCCCAAGCCCAGTCCTGCGTCTTTGACTCCCGGAGCCCAAACAAAGCCTAGTACTTGGGCATTTGGCGGGAAACTAGTGATGTGGAAGCCAGGTGTCCAAGGCGACGGCCGGAGAGCAGCGTGCACCAGGTCAGCAACCCAAAACCCACCCCATCACAGCCAGAAAACCAGTTTCGCTTCCGCAGCAACGCCGGGACCAAGATGCCGCTCCGCCGCCTCTTGGGCCTCTCTGCCGCCGTCTCCGGCCACCTCCGCCGCGGGCTCTCCACATCCACCTCGAGCCCTGCGTGGGTCATGGTCTACCGCACAAAGCTGGTCAACTCGTCGGCCCGGCGCGTGTCCTTCGAGCTCACCGAGCCCCCGTGGCCCTCCCACCTTGTCGTCCCAGCCCACCTCGTCGATCCGCCGCCGCTCCCAGGACCCGATAACGACGTCGTACGCCTATTCTTTGACGGCACCGTCCTCGCTCGAGCGGTGACGGCCTCCTCCTCCTCCTGTTCCTGGATCTCCGCGTCGAGGCTGACATGGTCGCCAGGCAGAGGCACCACCCCGCTCTGACAAGCGAATTTAGAGACGCCCTCGTGAGCCCCGACGTGACGCGCTTCGTCTGCAACCCGATCAGTGGCCAGTTGTTCCGCCTCCCCGAGATCGATGGCACCAAGAAGTCCTTCATCTGCTCGAAAATGGGCATCCTCACCCCAGTCCGAACGCCCGCATCAACCGCCTAACCGGTACGCCGTCGCTGAGCTCGAGGACAACTCCTGGGGACCGCGGAGCCGGAGCTTCGTCATGCGGCGGTTCCTCTCAGAACCCCAAACAGAGGATTGGGACATGCTGGTGAGTGTGAGTTTGCCATCCCCAGTCCCGGTTGCGCGGCGGCTGCAGTAGGTAGACCATGGCGCCTTCGCCTTTGACGGCCGGATATGGTGGGTTGACGTGGGCTGGGGCGCCGTCTCCGCGGACCCGTTCAGCGATCAACTTGACCTCCACTTTGTCGAGCTGCCGAAGGGCAGAGTGACAGAGGAGCCTCTGAAGGGGACGCGGCAGCTCGGCATGTACCGGCGCATGGGGGTCAGCGAGGGGAGATTGCATTACGTTGAGGTGTCCCAGGAGGAGCCTTTCGTTCTCAGTTCGTTTGTCCTCGAGAACGACGGAAGCTCCTGGACTCTGGAGCACCAGATGGTTCTTGGCCCTCTCTTGGTGCCTGGACTCCACGCATGCCAAGACAAGAAGCCGCGCATTGGTGTTGTTGACCCAATGAACTCAAGCATCATGCATCGCACAATCGGCAACACTGCTCTGGCTGTTGACATGAGCAAGGAGATGGTGCTGGGGTGTTCTACGTTAGGTGAAGGTGATGGCCCACTGAGGCCATGTGGTTTCCTTAAACCATGTGTGCTCTCGCCATGGCTAGGATCAAGCCAGATTCTTTCTACAGGTGATCACCTTTCTCATGTTTTCTTTGAGATGTATGTTTGATATATGAGATTGGGGTCGACGTGTTTAGGTGGATTAGAGCATTATTTCCAAATTTTTCATTTTACATGCTACTTAATTTGGGATTCCTTTCTTGAATCACCTAGCATTATTGTTTACGGCTTTATGGTAATTAGGATTGGTATAGTTAACGATTGCATCAGATGTGATCTGCAGTGTATAATCATGAACTAATTTGAACATAGATTAAAGATATACGGTAATCAGCAGGATATTTCAAGTATATTGGTATGCTCTGAAGGTATGCTTGAAATGTTATATTCAAATGTAGATTTGTAAACTTCTATTCATTATGTGGTATAATTGTTCAAGTCCTTTTATCTGAAGGGACTCATATGAGCAACGAGGCCAACTTCGCAAGCAAGACTTTGTCGGACATATTGGTTCGTGCAGACAGGATAAGAAGAATTGATGAAGAAAAATGTGGTACTTTCTTCTGCTATTCTTTCTGATGACTGTCATCTATTTTCGTAACACCCTAATTCCTGTAACACTTCGTTTTTTTCATCGGATTAAAAAGAGGGATTAAATCAAATTAAAAAAAATTGCAAAAGAAAAATTTAAAGATTAAAGTAATTAACAAATATTTTGGGTAGTTTGCTAAAAAGAAAATTATTTCATTTGTCCTGAAATATTAAAGCTTACGAAGAATCCTCGAATTAAAAACCAGCCAAAAAAAAAACATTTGAATTGCTAGTTTAAAACTTTAAATTCAAAATTCAAAATCTATTTTAATTCTTAGGATCAATTTCTGGGCTCTTGTCAATTTCCTGAGAATTTTTGGGCTTTTCTGAAAAAATTCTTCACCGTGGGATCCACTGGTCCGTGGGCCCCACCGGACAGCCCCCCTTCCTCTCTTCCTCCTTCTCTCTCTCTGTTTCTTCTCTTCCCGCGCGCGCAGGCTGCTCCACGCCCGACGGGGGCAGGGCGCTTGCGCCACCTGCCGCACGCGGTCTGCGCCGCGCGCGTACATGGCGAGCGCGCACGAGCAAGCCCCAGCGCGTAAGTGAGGCGCTTCGGCCGCCCCCCCTCCCCTTTTTCCTTTGCGCGCCCCTTCTTCCTTCCTTCTTCTTCCTCGCGCCGTGCTCTCTGCTTTTCGCTGCGGAGCCGCTGCGCCGCGCCACCCTGCGCCGCACTCGCCACCAACGCGCCATCCTCCTTCACAAATCGACGCACCCGACACTACTCTCCACTCCCGAGCACGGCCGTCCCACGAAGTTCGGAAAAAACGGAGCTCGTCGGAATTTCTAAGCGCCGCCGCCGGTACTCGTCGTCAAGGAGCCGCTCCGGTGAGGACCCCCTAGCGCCCCGAGTTCAAGCTATTTTCCTTGCCATTTGTGGTTCCCGTCGCACAGCTGTCGCAACCCCGTCCGCTAAAATCGTACGGTTGCTCATCCAAGATCATTCGGGGTGCCACTTGACGAAGCAAGCGACCATACAGTACAATAATTAACAAGGACACGCAAAACATGATTTAAAGGGCACATGAATTCTTAATATTACAACATTGGTTCAGATAATTTAAGTGCGGAAGCGTAGTTTGAAAACAAACGAAAGTCAGCGGAAGCTAATGAGTACAACTCGACGGTAAAATCAAGCACGCCAGCCCACGGGTGCTTAATCTTCATAGGTCGGAGAAGCGGGAACCCACTCGAAGGTCCACTCCGAGGGTGCCTCCCCTCCCCAACCACCACAACCACACGAAGCAAGGTTAGAAGAATCACCTGCAAAAATATTAATCCACAAAGCCTGAGCAACTAATACTCAGCAAGACTTACCCGTCAACGTGGCCATCTAATGACCGACTCCTAGAATGCAGGGTATTGGTGGAGGTCGATTGGGTATTGCGAAAATAGCGCTAGTATTTTCTATTCAAATTTTAGCCAAATTAACAATAGTTACTGTGAATTTACTAAATGTGCCGCTATTCTAAACAATCATAAATTCATTACAACAAACAGAGTAAAATTATATAATTTCATCATAATCCACTATCTTCATATCGTTGCGGCGGAGAGGAGCAAGTGCTACTCTTAACCACGAGGAGTGGCAATTATAATTGATTTACATCCTGCAGGAGAAACCCGAATGACACGACACGTGCACACTCAACTTGAGTCACACGTGGCTACCTTTCGCAACATCGTGACAGTGTTGGCTCAACATCCATCTTCCAAGGACATGGTCCTCCAGGCGATGCCCTGCATCCCTGTACGGCCCCAAGCCTTTCCCACTAGCACAAGCCCATGAAAACCAAAAGCAAATCCATCCACCTTGCTGGTCCGTTCACCCGGAAAAAGGGATGGCCAATTGTCCAACAAAGCACGGTGAGCTACATCGATTTCCTGGTCCCATATACCAGTATGCACTCGGTACACACCTCAAACTTGACCAATGCAACCGCACCCGATAGGGTCCCAAAATTAATAACAGTTACGATCAACATATTGTCGACTTTTCCTCCTTTGGATAAACACGAGTAGTCTCCATACTACTCGGATGCTACCGGATCCCTATCTTTTAAGCATTGCATACTATCGAGGGCTCTACCAAAACAATCCATAGGAAACCTACCAAGTCATGCAACTAGGTTTTCACGGCAATTTCTCGAAACTTAATGCACAAACAATTCCTACATCCATAGTGGAAAAACAGAAAATTTGTAAAACATAGGTGTGCACCGGGGCTTACCTTGGTTTGCAGAATAGTCAGAGTACTCAAACAAGGAGTTAGTTCCTGCGGGTGCTTCTTCTGGGTTCTCGTTCACCGGCGGAAGTTCCTGGTCGGTTCCTATATGACGAAAATGCAGTGAATTGTTTAATGAAGAGGGTCACAATGCTATTATTAAATATTAACTAGCGTTTCATTGTTAGGAATTAGAGTTAGATTGCGACCTTGTCTCAAGTATTAATCGTTTATTAACAACGACTATTTAACTAGGTTAAAAATGACATTTTTAATTTCTTCTCAAGATTATTTTTAGTTGATGGTACTCTCTGAGATATGAATTTTAAGCTTTGGTTGAGGCCTAGATGAATTTCCTAGATTTTATAAAAATTCAACAAAGTTTCTGTTATTGGGCTTTATAAAATCAGAAACCATGTGTAAATCTTGGATTAAAATTATGATAGTTTATGGTGTTACTCAGGAGGGCCAAATCTACAACTTTGCTTTTGGGGCCTAACCTTTTTACTGACTTCTACAATGTATTTTAGAAAATGGTATTTTAATAGGCAGATTGGGGTATTGTGAAAGTAATATATACAATTGGGTGGTCCTAAAATCCCCATAAATTCCAGTAGGTGTGTTCTGCGATGGGGAACTTGTAGATCAAATTTCAGACTTAGCACTGCTCTACAACTTGAATTAAAATTCAAAAACAGAATGGAGTATTTTAATTATTCCTGAAAATTTTTGGTCATTTTATAAAAAAGTGTTTTAGCAGAAATTTAGTATTAGATATGAGGTTTCTGAAAAGGTTTGGTTTGGCATTTTTGGAGTAGTATTATATTTTATGTGAATTTTGTAATTCTGTATAATTCTCTGGAATTTGATTAATTTGAATTGAACCCGGGCCCGCTAGTCAGTGGCACGAGACAGGGGGCGCGGCGCTAGGGTTACCCCGACGGCGCTCGCCGGCGGTTCTCGCCGGAGGGGGCGTCGGGCGGCGGCTTCCATGGTGTCCACCGTGCTCAGCGTGAGTCAGGGAGTCTGTTGATGAAGGAGGGGCGACGGGGCTCACCGGAGATACGCCGGCGACGGTGGACCTATTGCGGCAATGGCGGCGGCGGTGTTCCGGCGGCTCGACGGTCGGTGGGTGTCGGGGCTGAGCACTGTGAGCTGCAGTAGAGGTCGGGGATGACGCTGGGCACGGCGAGGATGAGTGAAATTGGCCGGAAGAGGGTCGTCGACGGTGAGGCGGCTGCTCGGCGGGTGCTCCGGCGATGTCGCGGTGATTCCGTCACTGCTGCTTCACCAAAACCAGTGCGGTCAATTGAAACGGAACAAGGGCGATACGAGGGGCGTGCCGACGGGAGGAATTGGAGAATCTCTCACCGGTGATGAAGAATTCGACAAGGTGGCGATAATGGCGGGTGCGGCGGCGCTCCGAGGATGAATTGCCAGAGTTGGCTAGGATTTCGGCTTTGGAATGGTTAATTGGGTGTGGGAGGGTGTAGTGGGTGATCTCGTGCGCGATGGAGGAGCTCGGTTTGGTTTGAATTGTAGCGGGGCAGTCGGTCGATTTGGGAGCAGGGTGGCGGCAATGGCGGCAGAGCAGCGGAGAAGAAGAGAGACAGAGGCGGGGAGGAAGAATAAAACCGATGGTTGAACGATTTGAAGTGCACTGAGTCGGTTTGCGGTACGCGGGCAGTTGGCCGGACGGTGTTGCAGCGGCGTTCTCGGGGCGAATTGAATCGGCGGCCGCGGCTATGGAGAAGATGGTCGCCGGTTCCCGTACGTGGGTAGGTTGCCGGCCGGGCAGAGCCAGCGGCGTTCGCGGAGGCTCATCAAGTCGCACGTCGGGTCTCGCTCGGTTCTGCGCGGCTAGGGCGTAGGGTGGCGCTCCGGCGGGAGGAAGCGGCATAGGCGGCTCTGTCCTTCGGCAGCCGCTGTACTGTGCTTGTCCGACAATAGGAAGAAAAGAAACAGGCGCCAGTACAGTAGGAAGGAGGAAAGGACAGTAGATAGGGAGGAAGAAGAGAAAAGAAATGGGGCAAGGTTTGAAATTTTTTGAATTCCATTTCTTGAAGTTTTCACCAAATTGATCGAATGATTTGAAATTTGAAAGAATTAACAATGAATTTCTTTGAATTGCTATTTGAATTTGAGTCCTTCATTGAAAATTCGGATTCTCATATAATTGCTTGCCCCTTGTCTATTATTTAAATTTCCGACGCGATTAGGTTTTTTCTGATTTAGGCCGTTTCGGAATGTGAGCCAGGGTTTGATCAACAATTGAAATCCGATAACCCTAAACCCCAATTATTTAACTACTAAGCTTCTCGCCGATTAGGGTTTTGATAACTTAGTCACGGTTGGTTCGGCCCTAATCGCACGTTAATCCTCTTCCGCCTTATTTACATGAAAAACTCCCGTGCTCTTTTTCTCACTTCATCTCAATTAATTATTTTGTAATAATTTGAAATGACTATAGGTGCTTATAGCTTATTTTATGACGAGTTACTAGTCGTTTATTTAATTTTCCCTACTACATTAAACGACGAAGAACTAATTAACTCTTTGATTTAACGCTATAAACTTGCCTATTAAGCGGACTGATCAAGTTTAAACTTCGAGGTGTCACAACAGCGAAGCTCATCCCGCCGGCCATTTTCCAGGACAAAGCCTCCATCGCTGGATTTGGAGCTCGCCGCCGCCATTTGCTCTCGGCCAAAGGAGGTCTCCGGCGATAACCGTCTCCCGGTGAGGTATCTGTCGCAACCCCGTCCGATAAAATCGTACGGTTGCTCATCCGGATCATTCGGGGTGCCACTTGGCGAAGCAAGCGACCATACAGTACAATAATTAACAAGGACACGCAAAACATGATTTAAAGGGTACATGAAGTTCTTAATATTACAACATGGTTCAGATAAATTAAGTGCGGAAACGTAGTTCGAAAAACAAGCAAAGTCAGCGGAAGCTAATAATTACAACTCGACGATACCATTAAGCACGCCAGCCCACGGATGCTTAATCTTCATAGGTCGGAGAAGCGGGAACCCACTCGAAGGTCCACTCCGAGGGTGCCTCCCCTTCCCAACCACCACAACCACACGAAGCAGAGTTAGAAGAATCACCTGCAAAAATATTAATCCACAAAGTCTGAGCAACTAATGCTCAGCAAGACTTACCCGTCAACATGTTCATCTAATGATCGATTCCTAGAATGCAGGGGTATTGGTGGAGGTTTGATCGGGTATTGCGAAACAGCGCTAACACTCTATCCAATTTTAGCCAAATTAACAGTAGTCACTGTGAACTTACTAAATGTGTCGCTAATCTAACAATCAAGAATTCATTGCAACAAGGCAGAGTGAAATTAGCCACTTTCATCATAACCCACTAATTTCATATGGTTGCGGCAGAAAGGAGCAAGTGCTACTCTTAACCACGAGGAGTGGCAATTATAATTGATTTACATCCTGCAGGAGAAACCCGAATGACACGACACGGCGCACTCAACTGAGTCACACGTGGCTACCTTTCGCAACATCGTGACAGTGTTGGCTTCAACATCCATCCCTTCAAGGACATGGTCCTCCAGGTGATGCCCTGCATCCCTGTACGGCCCCAAGCCTTTCCCACTAGCACGAGCCAAGAAACAAAAGCAAATTCATCCACCTTGCTGGTCCGTTCACCCAGAAAAAGAGATGGCCAATTGTCCAACCAAAGCACGGTGAGCTACGTCGGTTTCCTGGTCCCATGTACCAGTATGCACTCGGTACACACCTCAAACTTGACCAATGCAACCGCATCCCGATAAGGCTCTCAAATTTTAACCACACTTAAGATCAGACATAATTCTCGACTTTTCCTTCTTTGAATACACACGAGTAGTCTCCATACTACTCGGATGCTATCGGATTCCTATCCTTTAAGCATCGCATTCTATCGATGGCTCTACCAAAGTAATTCATAGAAAGCCTACTAAGTCATGCATCTAGGTTTTCACGGCAATTTCCTCGAAACTTAATGCACAAACAATTCCTACACACATAGTGGAAAACAGAAAATTTGTAAAACATAGGTGTGCACCGGGGCTTGCCTTGGTTTGCAGAATAGTCAGAGCACTCAAACAAGGAGTTAGTTCCTGCGGTTGCCTCTTCTGGATTCTCGTTCACCGGCGGAAGTTCCTGGTCGGTTCCTATGTGATGAAAATGCATTTGATAGTTTAATGCAAAGAGTCACAATATTTCTATTAAAGATTAACTAGGGTTTCATTGTTGGGAATTAGGGTTAGACCGATACTTTGCTTCGAGTATTAATCGTTTTAATAACTACGACTATTTATCTAGGTTAAAAATGAAATTTTTAATTACCTCTCAAGCTTATTTTTAATTGATGGTACTCTTTGAAATATGAATTTTAAGCTTTGGTTGAGGCCTAGGTGAATTTCCTAGATTTTATAAAAATTCAACAAAATTTCTGTTATTGGGTTTTATAAATTAGAAACCATATGTAAACCTTGGAATAAAATTATGATATTTTATGGTGTTACTCAGGGAAACCAAATTTTACAACTTTGTTTTTGGGGCCTAATCTTTTCACTGACTTTTACAATATATTTTAGAAATTGGCATTTTATTAGGCAGATTGGGGGTATTGTGAAAGTATCATATACAATTTGGTGGTCCTAAAATCCCAATAAAATTACTGAAGGTGTGTATGGTCATGTAGTATTTTTAGATCAAAAATTAGCCCTGGAAATGCTCTATAATTTAAATTAAAATTCAAGAACAGAAAAGAGTGTTCTATTTATTTCTGCAAATTTTGAGTGTTTTCATGAAAAGTGTTTGAACATAAATTTAGTCATGGTCCAAGGATTCAAATTAAAATTAGGTTTGGCATTTTTTAGATTTTTCCATAATTTTCTACACACTTGATAACTCCTGGCTAATTACTAAAAAAAATGGAGAAATCAATGGAACAGTGGCAGAGCGGCAGAAGCTAGGGCACGGCGGCGCTCCGGCGGGATTCTCGTCGGGGAAGAAGGTTAGAGGGAGAGGGAAGTGTCGTGGAGCATCACCGTGAGCCAATGCACTGATTTGAAGATTATCGAGCCCATGGGGAGAGGAGAGCAGGGTCGGCGACGGTGAGCTCGGGCGGCTGTCAATGGTGGCCGAGGTGGTGGCGTGAGGTGTTCTTCGTCAATGGCGATGAACTGCAGCCACAACCTTGTCAAATGGATGCACTAGGGCTAGAGGAAGCAGCTGGTAGAAGGAATTGGAAAAGCATCGTACCACGACGACGAATTTCGGAGAAGGGTGGCCGCCGGTGAGGTTCTCGGCCGAAAAGCAGGGCGGCGGCGTTCCGGGCAAACGGCGGCGTGGTCGAGGCTCTTGGTGTTCGGAGAGCAATAGTAGGAGGAGTGGAGCCTAGCCGGCAAGGTGGTGGGGCTGGGGGATGGCTGGAACTCGCCGGTGTCGTGGAGGTGGTGGGCGGCGGCTATGGCGGCGGCAGAACAGAGGATCCGGGCTTGCGCGCGGGGAAGGACGGGGAGAAGAAGGAAGAGGGGGCGTCGGTGCGCGGCTTTGCGCTCGAAGGTGAGGTAAAGATGGGAGGGAGGAAGGAGGTTGACGTGTGGGCGCGGTGAAGACGATAATGGGCCAGCGAATTCCCGTACTGTGGTAGGCAGCTGGATGGCGAGGCAGCGGCGCGCGCGGGGAGAATTGAAGGCGCTCGTCGCTAGGGCACGCCGAGGAGGTACGGAGGGAGGGGAGCGAGCATAGAAAAGGAGGGAAGAGTACGGCGGCGAGAGCTAGCGTGCGGCGCGTGCGGCGCTGACGGGCAGCGCCGTGCCTGGCGGTGAACAGTGGCGACGCGTCACTGTTCACCGTACAGCAGTTTTCATTTGCATTAGACAATTGAAAGATCTGGCTCCCGAGTTCAAAAATTTTTGAAACTTTTTGTGTAAGATGATTGGAATTATTTGGAACAACTTTTCTTATAAGAAACTTTCCCTGATTCAGCTCCTAAAGGTCTGTGAATTTTCAACTTGGTTCAAATTTGTCGGAATTTTAAAAGGGTTTAAACTCCTTCCAAAAATTCTGATAAAATTTACAAAATTCTATTTTAATGTGTAGTTAATTGTTATGTATAAATATGGATAGGGTTTGGTGAAAAATTGGGATCACCATGCGTTAGGGTTTGATAAGAGTAGTTTCGGGAGCTCGACTCTATTCGCGCCTTAATCACTTTCCGCCCGTTTTACACGAAATGCTCCCGTGCTCTTTTCTCACTTAACTCAATTAATAATTTGCAATAGTTTAAAATGACAAAAGGCTTGTAGCTTATTTAGTTGACGAGTTGATGGTCATTTATTTAATTCTCTCTACTACATTAAACGACGAAGGACTTTTCCATTCTTTGATTTAACACCATAAACTTGCTCATTTATCGGAATGATCGAGTTTAGATTTTTGAGGTGTCACAGCCCTCCCCCTTAAGAAAATCTCGTCCCGAGATTTCGAAAAGACGATCGATGAAGGAAGTCGCGGATTACCTCAAGATAGATGCCATAAACTGAGGAAATTTGGATTGTAGGAATTCTTCACTCTCCCATGTGGCTTCGTCTTCGGAATGATTTGCCCACTGCACCTTATAGAATTTTATGGTTTTCCTCCGAGTCACACGATCCTTTCGATCGAGTATTTTGATCGGCATTTCCGGGTAGGTGAGATCATCTTGGATTATTTCAACCTCCGGAATAACCACTTCTTGGGGAGTTTTAGGCACTTCCGAAGTTGAGACACATGGAACACATTATGCACTCCGGACATATGAGGGGGTAGTTCCAGACGATAGGCCACGGGACCACACCGCGCGATGATTTTGAAAGGCCCGATAAACCTTAGAGCTAGCTTACCCCTAATCCCAAAGCGTTGGACACCCTTCGTCGGCGACACCCGGAGGTAGACATGGTCATCCACCTCAAAGGTCAACGGCCGACGCCTTTTGTCTGCATAGATCTTCTGCCGTGATTTTGCGCACGCAATTAGCCTGAATGAGCTTAACTTTCTCCTCAGCTTGAGTCACTAAATCTGGTCCGAAAACCACCCTTTCTCCTGCTTCGGACCAATTTAGGGGTGTACGACACGGTTGGCCATACAGTGCTTCAAACGGAGACATCTTTATACTTTCTTGATAACTATTGTTGTAGGAAAACTCTGCGACGGCAGACATTCTTCCCAATTCTTCCCATGGGTCAGCACAGATGCACGGAGCATGTCCTCCAGAATTTGGTTCACACGCTCAGTTTGTCCATCGGTTTGCGGATGATAAGCCGTACGTGGATTAACTGAGTACAAGGGTTTATGGAATTGCTCCCAGAAGCGGTTTACAAATTGTGTACCCCGATCAGAGAGGATGGTTTTTGGAACGCCATGAAGGCACATAATGCGGGAGATATACAGTTCCGCATACTTCTTTGCGTTGAAGTGGGTGTTCACTGGAATGAAATGAGCTGACTTTGGTCAGTCGGTCGACTATAACCCAAATAGATCATTGCTTCTGAGTGGTGAGAGGAAGACCAACAATGAAATCCATACTGATGTCCTCCCATTTCCATGAGGGTATGCTGAGAGGTTGTAATGGACCGGCACTTTTCAAGTGATCCGCCTTGACTTGCCGACATGTGTTGCACTCAGAGACATACTGAGCGATTTCACGCTTCATTCGGGTCCACCAAAATTTTCTCCGTAAATCTTGGTACACCTTGTTACTACCCGGATGTATAGAGTACTTGGAGAGGTGTGCTTCATCCATGATTTTCTTCCGCAGCTCGAAATTCTTCGGTACGACGAGGCGGTCGTTGAACCAAAGAACACCTTCGTCATCAAGGCGAAAACACTTCATCTTGTCACTGCCCATCCGAGCGCGAATATTCTCCATGCCCTTCTCGACCTTTTGTGCAGCCACCACTTCTCGGAGAGTAGGGACAAGAGCCAAATTATACAAGGTTTCGTAAGGAATAACACGGAGACTGGGGTCGTCTGGACTGCAACAGGAGGCCAAGGCAAGAGTTTGAAGTGTACTAGGATTATAGCAGGCCTTGCGACTGAGGGCATCGGCAACAACATTTGCTTTGCCCGGATGGTAATGAATTTCCAATTCATAATCCTTGATCAATTCTAACCACCTTCGCTGCCTCATGTTCAGATCACTTTGAGTAAAAATATACTTCAAACTTTTATGATCCGTGTACAGAAGTACGAGATTTCCCATGAGATAATGCCTCCATATCTTCAAGGCATGAACTACCGCGGCGAGCTCTAGATCATGAGTGGGGTAGTTAAGCTCGTGACGCCGCAGTTGTCGTGACCCATAGGCAATGACACGTCCATCTTGCATTATTACACACCCCATACAGTGCCAGAGGTGTCACAATAGACATCGAATGGCTTGGTGATGTCCGGTTGGGCCAATACTGGGGCGGTGGTTAAGTGTTTCTTGAGAGTTCGAAAAGCCTCATCACAAGAGTCACTCCAATGGAAGATGACCCCTTTGTGAAGCAGTTCTGTCATAGGCTTGGAGATCTTCGAAAAGTTCAGAACGAACCTTTGATAATATCCAGCAAGCCCAAGGAAGCTACGAACATCTTTGACGCACTTTGGGGGCTTCCAGTCAAGCACATCTTTCACCTTGCTTGGATCAACAGAGATACCTTCAGTGGAGATCACATGACCAAGGAACTGTACTTCTTTCAACGAAAAGTCACATTTGCTGAATTTGGCGTACAATTTATGTTCCCTCAGCCTCTGGAGAACAATACGAAGATGTTCCGCATGCTCTTCCTCCGACTTGGAATAAATAAGGATGTCGTCGATGAAGACCACGACGAATTTGTCCAGCTCGGGCATGAAAACGGAATTCATTAGATACATGAAGTGGGCTGGAGCATTGGTCAAGCCGAAGGACATGACAAGGTATTCGTAGAGACCGTACCTTGTAGAAAAGGCAGTCTTGGGAATGTCCTGAAGACGGATTTATATTTGATGATACCCTGAGCGAAGATCAACTTTGGAAAAGACTTTGGCGCCCACAAGCTGGTCGAACAAGATGTCTATGCGGGGCAAAGGATATTTGTTTTTGATGGTGACCGCATTCAACGGTCGATAATCAACACAGAGTCTCAGGGTCTCATCCTTCTTCTTCACAAATATGGCGGGACAACCCCAAGGAGACGAGCTAGGTCGAATAAAACCCTTATCTAACAACTCCTTTAGTTGAATTTTTAACTCGGCCAATTCATTCGGAGCCATCCTATACGGTCTTCTAGAGATGGGAGCGGTACCGGGCTGGAGTTCAATTTTGAACTCGACGTCCCGATCGGGTGGCAATCCGGTAAATCCTCCGGAAAGACATCGGGAAACTCACACACCACTGGAATACCCTCCAACTTTTTACCAGAGACCTGATGAAGGCTAGGTGACGTGGGAGTGGGGATGTAACTTGAAAGGATGTGGAGCCGTGTAGAGGGGAATTTAATTGAATCTCTCGAGAGGAAATATGCAATGTACACCATCCAACCCATGCCTAAAATTATGTCTATGCCATGATGGTCAAGAACGATGAATTGGGGTTTAAATATTTTTCCGCCCAGATTTAGGGGTGCTTGGTGGACTTTTAAGGTGGTAGATATTTTTCCGGCGGGTGAGGTAATAACATAGGGGGTTGTAGTGATAGCGGTGAGAAGATCACACCTTTGGACACACGCCCTACTAACGAAATTATGGGTGGCACCCGAATCAAATAAAACTAAGACAGGCTGTTCTCGAATGGAAAACATACCCGCAAGGACTTGTTCGCCTTCTTGAACTTCCTCAGCCACAGTGTGATTGACACGGCCCTGCGCAGGTGCATTTCCGGCAGGCTGGGGGCGTGAATTGTTGTTGTTGCGGGGGTTGCCCTGCTGGGCATTACCCTGCTGACGAGGAGGCTGGCGGGAATCCTTAGCAAAGTGTCCGGGACGACCGCAATTGAAACACGGCCTCGGGCCCGTGTTGTTGTACTGTTGCGGTGGACGAGGAGATTGGATCATCTGCCTGT
>LFJQ01000490.1:0-25830 GCA_001182835.1 Oropetium thomaeum
CGAGGTGGCACGCTAATATGTTTGGATATCCTATGTTGCTGATGCAGTTTGGAGATGCTACAAAGCTTATTGAGGGGTACCTCAGAGAGCTTGTAAATGTGAATGTAATCACCAGCGCAACGCCAACATGCAAAAGTGATCTGGATGAAGCCGATGCCAACCAGTGGCACGTCAATCATTTTATGCATCATTTCCTTGTCTCCAAATCCGCAGATATGGGTTTCGCTTTCACTAGTGATACGCTCCACTGCTTAGCAACAGGTCATGGCGGACCACTGAGGCTAGCCCTTCACAATCCAGATCCAAGGATACCATCACTGCTTGAAAAATTGGATTTGTTGCAGACTCATTCCCTCACTGTATCAGGAAGAGTCAGAGGAATTCCTCTCGACAAGTTTGTCAATTTGCTTGTGCTCGATCTGGAAGGTTGGGAGAATTTGACGGATAGAGACCTACAGCAGGTGTGTAGAAGCAAAATGATCTTTTTGACGTATTTGAACATTAGGAATACTCGAGTCACAGAGCTTCCGCAAGAGATCAAGGACCTGCCCAGGCTGAGGGTGTTGGATGTAAGTTACACACAAATAAGTGAGCTCCCGCTTGAGGTGTTCGAGCTAGAAATATTAAAAATTTTGAATCTGAGGGGCACACAGATAAGGCAGCTGCCAAAGGAAATCACAAGGCTAAAGCAGAGTTTGTCGGTTCTGCTCCTTGGTGATGAAGGAACGACTAAGTCAGTTGATACAGCAACAAGGGTGCCACATGACGTCCAACATTTATACAACCTAGAGACACTAGCCACCATTGATCTGAGCGAACAACCTGCAAGCTTCGTGAACGTTCTAGGTGATCTAGCAATATTGCGTGTGCTAGCAATAACATGGTCCTTTCACCAGTGCACTGATCAAAAGTACCGTGAAGCATTATTATCGTGCATCCAAAAATGGGAGTGGCTCAGGTCTCTAACCATTCATTGTGGACTCGGTTGCTCAATGGAGTTCCTGGGCCACCTCTCTCACCCCCTAAGATACTTGAGAAGTTCATGGTGAGAGCGGGAAGATTTGCAAGTATTCCCAAATGGATTAGTATGCTCGAATATCTATCTTTTGTGCAGATCACCATCTGCAAACAGGGGACGGAGGGTCTCAATATACTTGGTGGATTACCCAAACTGGAATGCCTAATACTAGGCTTGGACTTCATTCCCGAAAAGGCTATAGTGATTGGAAGTGATGGGTTCACTGAGCTTGAGAGGTTCTCGGTCGACTGCCCAATGCAATGGCTCGCTTTCAGCGCAGGAGCTATGCCGATGCTCAGATACCTGCAACTAAAATTCTGCAGCGTCCCAGCAAGACCGTGTGCTGTTCCATGGGGACTGGAGAACCTCCGAAGGCTTAGTGAGGTGGCTCTGTGCTACAGTGTACGTTGTGCCAACAGCCCCAGCGTTGAGATGACAGTGGAGGCAGTGAAGAAACAAGTTGTCATGCATCCCAACCCGATCGATCTGTTCATCAACGGCACTGAAGATGATGTTCAGGTTGCTGCATTTGAGGAGGAGGTAGAGCGCGCAGTCGCAGCAACTCAGAGTGTAATCGACGCCGAAATCAATGGTGACGATTCAAGCGGTTGATGATGAGGAACCAGCAAATGCAGCAACTGAGGTTCGTAGTACTTGTGAAATCGAAGAGGTCGACGACTAAGCTCTAAGACAAGGTAATCTGCTCGGTTGCTTGTAATGAATGCTCCATATCCTACTTTAACATTATGTAAAAAAAATATGCTACTTTAACATAAGTTTTTGTGACAGTTTTTTTTTTCGTATGTACTTACAGGAGGTGCAGTAACGATCCATCGCCTGTCTGGAGCTTGTTCGGCCCAGAGCCCGACCCCTCAACAGGAATACAGGATGGTGTATCGACCATACCGTACTACCGTTGGCTTAATTGCGTGTGTTATGTCAGTCGACGCAGGTCTTTGATCATTGTCGTATTATTATTCTTCAGCGTGCTCATGTCGTATTTATATGTACTTCTGTTTGCAGACCGCGTGGATCTTGTAATAAGACCCCGCCTCTCTGTTGTAATAATCGGAGAACCATCCAATTCTTGTCGTGTAACGTAAGAAAACCTGTTGTGTGTCCCTGTGTTGTGGGTATATGTATGAAACTTAATTTATATTAACTCCGGTTTTTTATTATTGACACTTTAGATATTAGATATTATTTTTGATCACTCATCTTATTCCAAAAATTATGATAAATATCAAATATTTTGTTATGATTTGATTTATAATTAAAGGTATTTGAATTACAACTAAAATTTTACATGTTTGAAATAATGTTTTTAATAAGATGAGTGATTAAAGATGACGTAAAAAGTCAAACATGTAAACAATAAAAAAACAGAGATAATACTTATTATGGTATGTCCTCCGACTGAAATGTTTCCTCGGCACAGGTCCGGCCGTGAGCACAGCCGCGGAGTCTGCAAGGCGCTGCGCGTCCGGCATCCGGCGGTGACAACTATTGGCGGCATTGTTCGTCCAATACCTGTGTGGAATGAAGTTAAGCTTTATGAGAATCTATTATCTGTGTGGAATGAAATTAAGAAGCTCTAGTACGTGCAACAGACACACCGTAAGAATCAAAACGCATTGGAGATTATGACAGTGCGTTTGAGGCCCTGCAGGTTCCTCCTCTTATTCTCTGCGCCGCACGATGCTTTGCCGCTGCCAAGTGCTGGATTCAACGCCACTGAATCTTTCCTTTCCCTTGGTTAGTAGATGTCAGGGACTGAACTCGATCGTCGGGTACTAGCGCTCTCACATTGTTGAGAGCACGGCGTCGACGCGACCTCCTCCAGCAGACAGATCTTCGCGGCAGCACCCTACTAGAACGAGAGCTCTGTAGCTGCGCACGTCGGGTCCGCCCCTGACCACTGCGCGACATTCCGGCGAACACCCTGCGTGCGGCCGCTTCACGGGTGCGCCAGCCCGACGCAGAGGCAGAGCACCCAGTTGGCCGTCTCGACGCAGAGCGGGAGCCCGTGGCTCCGCATCTCGAGCACCGTGTCCACCGCCTCCTGGAGCCGCCCAGCCTCGGCGAAGGAGGCGACGACCATCGTGCGCCGTGTGGCAGGTTGCATGCCCCGCGCCACGAAGGTGGTCGCTGCTGCTTGTAAGTGACCCAGCCTTGAACCAGACATATTCAGTAAACTCGGAGGGGTCTTTTACAAATGCGTCGGCACGCCTCGCGGTGTCCGTTCGTGCTCGCCGCTCCGGCGGCCGCCGCCGCCGCCGCCGCCTTGGGATTTTCTGGTCCGATCTGCCCTCGGAGGCCAGAAAGATGGGACGACATGTAACGATGCCTGGTCGCCCCTATCGGCCCTCTTCCACATAAGTCCTGAGGCAGAGCTCAACTGTTAATCAGTCATCAGCGCCACCAAGGCCCTTATCTCCTGCTCCGCGCCCCCAAAGTATGTTTCGGACCCTAGATCCTTTACTCTTTCACTGCAGTTCGTTGGATATGTTGCGTAGCAGTTGGCCTTTAAATTTTTGTCAAAACTAGTTGCAAATCGAAATGAATCGGAGGAAACTAGTTTGCAAACTGCCAACAAATTACAAATGGGGGAAACTAATCCGTTTATTTTACGCGTTTCACTAAAATACTTATTCTGGATTAATTCAGAACGAAGAATGCTCCAAAGAGTATTTTGAACTCTTGTTTAACTAATGCTCCAAAGAGTAGAAAGAAGAATGATCTCCACCTCTCCTTTTTCCCGCACAAACACGCAAACTAAGGATGATTAATTCAGGTCTATCTTCCCTACCCACCTACTCCCTCCATCTTTTATTTGTTGACGTTCTAATTTAATTACAAAAGCATTTTAATTGTTGACGTTATGATACATGACTAATTCCCTTTGTCGTGTATGCCCCCTACACCACTTTGCCTCCGTCGCACGTGCACGCAACGGCGGCAGATATGAAGCAGCGAGCCTTGGTTAGATTAGGGGACAAAACAAGTCACTTATTCCTTTCCTTAATCCCCTCAAACTGGTCGGAAGCGTCAATAAAAAAAATATGGAGGGAGTAGTAATTATATATGACCATACTAAAGATCCCCATCCACACTTATGAATCAAAACAGATAAATATACTGGAGACTATTATGGTTGAATAAACGTTGTACTAGTTCAGAAAGTTGTGCACAAAAAATCTCGTGTTTAACATAACAACGGAAACCATTCCAGAAAAACACAACGATGAAAACTCACTGTTAGTGAGTGCAGATTCTGATAACATGACCTGTTGCTCTTTTTATGATTCGTTGTACTCATTGAGAACCAGACTAGGACCATCCGGAAAAAAGCTTGCTAACATCTTGATCTGAGATGCCTTCAACTTGGCATCTTCTGGCGCCTGGCTGCTGATAGTGAGGACTACCTGCCGGAGTTTTTTTAAGGTTTTCTAGTCCATAAACACCCTTGATCATTCTGAACCTCAGTTCAATCCTCTCAAGCTCTTGGCATTGCTCCTTCCAGGAAGCTTAGATGTGGTAGCACCGGTCCCATGAAGCGTAGCAGTTTAAGCTTTTTGAATCCTACAGGTGGCACAAAGATCGCTCCTTCTGTCTTGCGCGTATTAGTCTGCAGAATCTTGTGAACACTTGGAGTAGCCTTGGCAGCATCGAGTGAGAAACTGAGGGAAAACAGCTCGGGTAATCCAGCAAGAACAACCAAAGTTTTTGTTGTGAGTGAAGTTAGTGACAAAGTTAACTTCTCAAGGCTGTGCAGGCTGCTAATCCACTTGGGTGCTCGTGACAACATTCCAGAAAGCCCGAGAGTTTAAAGGTGCTCCGGTGGTGCTTGAGAAGTTTTGGGTGAGCTCTCAAGGAAGCCACTGAAATCATCATCAATCTCAAGAAACTTGAGGGAGCAACTGCTGAGATGCTCAATGGCAGACAACAGCAACAAATTGTCGCCATTAGTGAACCTCGTCTCTGTAAATGGTGAATTTCTTCAGACCGGTGAGGTTCTCCAAGGCTTCGACTGGGCGCAAGTCTTATTCTTGGTTGTAGCCAGTGACTGTGCCTTGGTTGCTCCCTTCCCATCTTGTTCCTTCTCTTCTTCTTCCTCGTCAGTTTCGGCCCCTACAGAAGGTGCATCATTGCTTTCGACATTAGCTGAGCTTCCACATATCTCAATTCCGGATAGTGTTTGGAGAGCTGTCATTTTTGTTATTTCCTAAGTCAATTTCAGTGTAATCCGCTTGCTTTTGTCACCAGCAAGTAGATGCGTCATTCTCTCAAGCCCATCAATTGATGCAGGCAATTTTCTGACTTTTGTTTCCCTTATGTCAAGTACCTCCAAAAATTCCATCCTTGAAATTTTTGATGGGATCGTCTCAATGTCTGTCCGACGCAGGCTCAGGTACTTCAAAGGATGCATCTTGCAAATTTTCTTGAGCAAATTATAGGACAAGTCCTTGCAACCTTCAAGCTCCAGCACCTGCAGTATCTGAAACTTGTGCAGAGTAGAATGAAGAGCTCTGAAACTCCCCACCACCATCAAGGATCTAACATGGGATAGCTTCATCTTCTCAACCGTATCCTTCTCTTGCTGACCACTCTTATGTACCGACAACCGACGTACCTTGTAGGTTGGAAACGGCGTCTGCCAATGACCGCCGACAACAGTGATGAAATTCTCATCACTTGACTTGAAGACACTAAACTCCAGAACCATGTCATGAATCTGGCAGCTCTTCGGCTTGCCATTGCTACTGTTGCTGACTGCTCGAATTAGGTTTCTGCCAGTGAGTTCATTGAAATAATCATCTGCAACTTCCTCAACAGTCTTCCCATTTTTATCAGAGATGAACCCTTCAGCTATCCATCGTCTGATGAGACGCTTTCTGCTGATTTGGCAGCCCTTTGGAAACATACTCAAGTACAACAAGCAGGTCTTCATTTCAGCCGGCAAATCCTTATAGCAGTGGTCAAGTATTTGTGTAACTCCTTCCGAGGTGAGATTATCCAACAATACTGCACTTAAAGCCTCTTCCAGCTTTTTCAAGTGATATTAATTGTCAAGTTTTGCTCTGACTTCACCTTAGTGACCATGAGTCCTGCCACTAAAACTGTGGCCAAAGGAAGACGTCCAGTACATTTCAGCATGACCCTCCTACCTTCAGCAGTTAGCCTAGGACATCTATCAACATAATTAGCACCAGCACTGATGAGTATTTCATCAAAAAAGCAGTAGGAACTTTCATCCTTGAGCGGATTAAGCTTGTGTACATACTTAATTTAAGCTTATCAAAAGTGATAAACATTAACAAATTTCTGTGGAACTCATTATTATATACACACAAAATAAAGTAGTATTTCACTGTGTATCAAAAAATATAGGTTGTGTGAGGTGAATTGTATGGAACGGTATAAATAAAATCAACTGATTGGCATTGGTGGAGTATATGTATTTAATTTTATAAATAAAAATATAATTCATGTTTTATATATATATATAATACTAGTAGGCATGCCCGTGCGTTGCTACGATTTTTTTTAAACTTTTTTATATTATAAAAAGACATCCTTGCTTGAAAAAAATAGTGCATTATTTGTTTTTATGTTAAGTTTTTTTTCCTCGGACGGATTAAAATAATACCGTATGTCTATAGATATTATAGATTTATCTGAATTTCATCTTACGTAGGCTCATCAAGAACATTTTTCGTAGTATCCTCCTGTCACGCGTACGTGTATTTAAATTTTGACTTTATAAAAACTATTATATACGTTAATATGTGATCAGTTGTCGTCCAAATAGTTAGGTACTGAAAATCCATTTTTATGTCTACATGTTAAATATATAATCTCGTAAAAATTGTTATGTGTATGAAGATGAAGTTATATTGTTAAGTAATCGGTTCTAAAAATACTATGTTGGTTGTAAAAGATAATTTGCTCTTTATTAGGTGACTAAGATTTTACATATCTTTTAGTCACATTCTTGGAACAATTAATATCAACATGTTGAACATCTTGTTCGTTTTGCTGCAACAATGTACAATTGAAGTTAGTACATTTAGTGTTTTACATGGAACAATTTTATATTTCTTTTATTAAAATGTTATATTGTTTGAGCTAAAGAATTAAATGTTCTGTCTTTAGTTATAAATTGTTACAGCTTCACAAACATAATGTTACCAATGTTGATATTGATTATTCCAAAAATGACTGAGAGATATATAAAATCTTAGTTACCTGAGAAGGAGACACGCCCTTGTCAAAGACACCAGAACATTCTAAAATTGAGCAATTTTCGTAAGTCATTAACATCACCTGATTAGTACCATATAAAACCAGATCAAATTACAATTGGACCGTAAAATCCCCAAATAAGCACGAAATCCCCCCAAATCAAACATCCTAGTGATCACCTCAAAACAGAAATTATGTACATAACAATCGAGCTATTACAAGGAAACGCATTAATCGAGCTTGGACCCAAAATATTTATTAACTCTGTTTTTTTGGTTATGGTCCGTCTCTTGCCCCTCATCCTCACTTATTCAATCATCTATTCATCTCCTTCCCTAGATAAGAGCTCCACTCCCGACTCACATTTTCCTCTCCTCTCCCAAATCTAGCACCGATGCAGCAGCGTTCCGATGCAAGTGTGAGGCCGGACAGTGGCAGACGACTGCTGCTCTACTCCTTCCTCGTCGCAGCATAGCGCTATGCTCCGCTCCATCCTGCTTGTTGGTCCTCTCCCCTCCCACCTCAAGTCCCTGCCAGATACGTGCGATGGAAGCTTCAATTGCGCGGCCAAGACGGCTATTGATGGTGACGATAGCTTCTACATGGCAGGAGCAGTTTCTTCCAGTGTCTTTCTTTCTCTCTCTCCAACCACTATTAATCCATGCTTCTTATGCATATTGTAATAGTAATCTCCTTTGAATCCTTCCGATTGGATAGGGACTGCATGGGAAACAGGTCAACCTGGTGAGCTCACCTTCTTTGCTCGAGCTAATTTTATTGTGCTTCGATCTGCAGGCAAAGCTTCCGGATGCCATGGATACGACAGCGCGTCTTTCGCGTGCAAAGTCCGGGATTTACACGATTTGTTGGTGGTTGTGGTTTAGGGTCTTGTGCTATGGGATTTGTTGCTTTTATATTGGACGGCAGGCCAAATCTCTACGGACAGGACGCACGCTGGCCAGACGGAACAACAAGCACACGGACGATGAATACAGAATTAATAAGTAGTAAATAATATATATATATATATATATATATATATATATATATATATATATATATATATATATATTACTCAATCCCCTGGAGGTCATTCTTGGAGGCATCCACCCGCTGCTCATGGAACTGCTCCACAAGACTCCTCAGAACAGTAGGGAGATCAAACTTCTGCGATGCGAGGACGCACGCCTTGTACCTGAACACATCACACCCAACGATGGCAAGAAACCTCAGATTATGACCAGGATTCAGCTTCTTCGCCTTGGTGAACCACGGCTCGAGCTCCTTCATGGCGACCTCGATGCCCACAGGCGCCCTGGTGCCGATGAGCCGTGGAAGAGATGCCAGACGGTCTCTGGGAGCGTTCCCTTCAGTGGAGGATCCTTTCACCTCTGCCAGTTTCTCCACGCTGTGCCATATAGTGTTTTTATTTTCTTCTTGGGAATGCCTACAAGTTCACTGTCTGTTTCATCGTTTCAATTGCTTTACAAGTTTAAAGGTAACGAATCAAAATAAGTTAAAATGTTATCTGTACTTTCATTATATTATTTTTAGAAAAAAACATATTGTTTATAGTTGAGGGAGGTAATTAAATTGGACACTTTCCAATTCCTAATCAAGAGTGTTGAACTGTTGTAACATCAATCAAGCATAGGGCAAATACTGCAGTAAAGATCCTAATCCTCCTCGTAGCCGCAGCAGTCGTCCTCGTCATCCCCGCACTGGGAAGTCTTCTTGCTGATGATTTCTTCGATTTTGGCTTGGATTTTGGGCTACTCTCTCTCAGCTACCTTGTTCAAGTCCATCATATCCCTGATCCACTCGTCCGAGACCTCGACATAGCCCTTGGTCTTCAGCTCCCTGCGCACAAACTCCTGCAGCTTCGGAAACTCCTTCATCTCATAGAACTTTTGGTGAAAAAGTAGAGCCTGCTCCTCTCCTCGTCCACCTCCTCCCCTGGCTGCGGCGTCAGGTCCGGGTTGCTCTGCTTCAGTGCGACGTAGAGGGACGGGGTTGCCAGCGGCTTCTGGGCTAGGATCCACTTGACATGATCCATCGGCATCCGATTCTTCGCCGCCGCCGCCGCTGCCGCCGGCTTCGCTCCGTCTGCTGAGCCAGGTGCCACTTTCTCCTTGGCACTCGCCCTGGGAATCAAATCCTTCAGCGGACCCTGCATCGAAGAGGCACTGCTCCGGGTGGCGCAAGCCTTCTTCTGGCCGCACTTAACGATCGACGCCTCGCCTCCTCCACGACGCTTGTTTTTCCCGCCGGCCATCGCTTGAACGAAGCCTCCGCCACCGGTCAACCTCAATTAATTGCTGGATGCGATTGCGGTGGAAACCCTAGATTCGATTGCTTTGCTTCGTGTAAGGAGGGGATGGTGGGGTGAGGCAACGGCGGGTGGTGTTGACGTATAAAGCCAGAGCCCCGACGTATCCCGTGTCTAGGTCAGAACAGAGGCGTCCGTCGAGTCCGTCTCGTAACCCCTGTGGGCCGCGGGCCCCTTCTCTTGGGCTTCTTCTACGGACTTCTTGATCTTGACTAGTAACTTCTATGAAATGGATCCACTTTAACAATATAATATCGTATATTTTTAGATTTACATACATTTATATTGATTATGAGAAATATCTAGTTACTATTTCTACATTATTCAAATTGATCAAAACTCCTAGATCCATGAGTATTTTGTTAATTTCGAAACAAAATGTGTCTAATTGCAACACCAGATTTTTCATAAAAAATATTAAAAGTGCTCAGGTAGAAAATTTCATGAGGTTGCATACAGATTGATCTTAGATAATGATTTTATTTTTCACCAAATAGGTGATAAAGGAAAATAATAAAAAAAGTACTAAAACATAGAGTTGGGTTGAACCAATTGCTCGTTCGAGTTAAAATAATCCATAACCAACAAGTATAGTATTGCATCAAAAGATCACCGTGAAAGAGAAAGGAAACAAAAACGAGGCATAACTACAAAGATTCTTAAGCCGCTTGCCAAATGTCACCTTTTTTACCATAAAAAACATTCTAGAAATAATATTTTATCTTTTATAGAATTATATATATTTGTAGAAATAACATATTTATCTAAAGATTTTCTAAATTTTTATTGGAGCTATATTTATATTGGTCTTTGCTTTTCTTTATTTTTTATGTCCGCTGGACTCTCCTTATATAGTAATATAAGTATGCAATAGTGTTATGATTCTACCTATAGAGTAGCGAGGCAACAAGTCATAATGTCGTATTACAAGACAAATAAGTGGATTACGTTTGAAAAGTATCCTAAAAGATCAGGAAAGAATTGAAATTATTTAGTAATTAGTAAAATGTTACAAGTATCGGAGGCGGTAGAAAGTATTTCTGTTTCACATAGCCACTAATATGGATGACCATATTTCCTTTTAGAGATTTAGTGTAGGTCTCATGTCGAATTGAAAACTCTTTTAAGTGATTATTGGAATTTTTGGCCTAAAGATTAGTTTTAGATTGGCACTTTTCATAGTCCTGCTTTGGTGGTTAGTTGTTAACTTTTTATGTCTAAATAGATTTCAAAGGAGGATTTTGACAAGCTTTCTGTAGAGTACAGTCTGTTGTTCCATAAGGTTGCTGCTATTCGTGATGAGATCAAGAATGACGGAGGAATGGCCCTGTTGCTGCCAAAGCGCCTTAAAAAGAAGATAAAAGCTCCCAAATTTGAGGATTGACTTTCTTTCTGGGTTGCATTCGATTACTGTACTGCATATTTTTATACTGAGACATTTGCTCTGTACTTATGAGCCGGGAGTTTACATTTTAAAGTTTGTTCTCCTATATTGAGCACATGCCTGGTCGTTGTTAATAGGCATCCCAAATCAGCATTGTTTAAGTTCCAATGAAAACATCTTGTTATACTTGCTCTTAGAGGGTTCCCAGTGCAGGAGCTAAGAGGTAGCATATATTGTAATTTTGCAATAGTTTCTAAAAAATCACTCTTTTTCTGCTATCACTAACTATGGTTTATGGTGTATGGCATTCTTATATGATTTAACATGCACACAAAGCTCATTGAAGACAACCACATCATGGTTAGGTTTTGTATCTATCTTGCGCCATATTCACACTGACGTGCATTCCTTTTATCTTTTTGTAGTTGATCCTCATTTTTATTTCTTTGCTTTGCTGCTGCAACATTAATTTCACCATCTAACACATGTATCCACGGAGAACAACTTTAATTTGCACAACATATCGTAATATATATATATATATAAACTTTAATTTGCATAACATATTATATATTATAGATGAGGAAAGCATACCAGTCTGGTTGGTTCGGTCTTTAAGTGGAGTTTGACATCCCGTTGAGGCATCCATCCCTATTCAAAATCTAACAATCACAACCTAACAAAGCATGAAATAAACATGAAAGCAGTAGTTACATCAGTCCAGCATTACTCTATTGACCTGTGAAGAAGAACAAATAGTAGTAGTAGTAGTATAGAATTCCTCTATTGATCCTATGGATAGAATTATGGAAATTCCTACTCTAAATTAGTAACAGGCACAGCCTAACAAAGCATGAAATAAACATGAAGCAGTAGTTACATTAGTCCAGCATTACTCTATTAACCTGTGAAGAAGAAAGAATAGTAATAGTATAGAATTCCTTTATTGATTATATGGATAGAATTATGGAAATTCCTACTCTAAATTAGTAACAAGCACAGCCTAACAAAGCATGAAATAAACATGAAAGCAGTAGTTACATTAGTCCAGCATTACTCTATTGGCATGTGAAGAAGAAAGAATAGCAGCAGTAGTAGTATAGAATTCCACAATTGTCACAGGACTCGGGAGGGGAGGCAGCAGCGGAGGTTGGGCGGGCGGCTGGGAGGAGGCGGCGACGGCGGGAGGCGCGTTGCTGCGGGGAGTTGCTCGGCGGGGGCTGCGGGGAGGCGGCGGCAGGGAGTTACTCTACAGCAGGTGGAGGACACTCAGCGGTGGGGGGCGCTCGGCGCACGGCGCGACGCTCGGCGGCGGAGGAGGCTGGGAGGCGTTTGGCGCGCGGTGGCGGAGAGGCGGCGACGGCAGAGAAGAGCCGGAGAGCCGGCCGCGGCGGTTGTGCGTGCGTGAGAGGAGGCACGTGGGCGTGACAGTGGCGGAAAAAAGCTTTGTGCACGAGAGAGAAGAGAGAGATGGTTGTAGTATCACAGCTGGACTTCTTGGTTGTCAATTTAGATTTCTTTTTTTTTAAGGGAAGTTATATTTTGTTCGAGAGGGGGTGTTAAGATCTTTGATTAGAGATACGGAAACAATAAGGTGCGTCGGCGGAGGGGGTTGTACGATTTGGTGGAGGGGGTTGTAAGATTTTCTAATTAAAGATCCGGGGGTAATAAGGAGTCGTACGATTTAAAAGACATATAATGCGTCGGGTTTGAGTAGATGACTCACGAATTGAGTACAATTAATAATTTTTTCGTAATTATTGGGATATAATTAGAAGGGATGTTATATTTTTAGGGTGGTAAACGTAAAACGGATGGTTCGATACATCATAGTAGTAGGATAAATTAATATAAGATTATATATATATATAATTGAATTATATAATTTGAAGTGTTAGATTAAAAAAGCTAACAAAATAAGCAGTCTATTTGTGAACCTCCTAGATTATAATCTATAAATTTTATAATTTAGTGGATTATAATCTGAAACAAACAGGGCCTTAGTTGATTCTGCTGCTTTCTTCTTGACCTTAGCAAATCACTTCTATAAAATGGATCCACTTTAACAATATGATATCGTATATTTTTAGATTTACATTACATGATATCTGCATATTTATATTCATTGTGAAAAATATCTAGTTACTATTAATGTCTAAATTATTCAAATTGATAAAATTAATTACTAGATCCATGATCTTTTTGTTAATGTCGAAATGAAATGTGTCTAATTGCAACACCAGTTTTTATTTAAAAAGTATAAAAATGTTCAGATAGAAAATTTCATGAGGTTGCATACAGATTGATCTTAGATAAGGATTTTTTTTCACCAAATGGGTGAAAAAGGAACATAATAAAAAAAAGTATTAAAACATACAGGAAGAGTTGTATTGAAGAGGGGGGGGGGGGGGAGGTCAACCAATTGCTTGTTCGAGTAAAAATAATCCATTACCAACAAGTACAATATTGCATTAAAAGATCACCGTGAAAGAGAAAGTAAACAAGGCATAACTACAAAGATTCATAAGCCCCTTGCCATATGTCACCTTTTTTACTACAAAAAAATTTCTATAAATACTATTTTTGATTTTAAATAATTATATATATTTGTAGAAATAATATATTATGTAAAATATTTTCTAAATTTTTATTGGAGCTATATTTATATTGGTCTTTGCATTTCTTTTTTTCTTATGCCTGCTGGACTCTCCTTATATAGTAACATAAGCATGCAATAGTGTTATGATTCTACGTATAGAATGGCGAGGCAACTAGGCATAATGCTATATTACGAGGCAAATAAGTGGATTAGGTTTGAAAAGTATCCTAAAAGATCAAGAAAGAATTGAAATTGTTTTAATAATTAGTAAAATGTTACAAGTATCGAAGGAGTATCAGCATATCAAACACAATGTTGGTAGGAAGTATTCCTGTTTCATAGAGCCACTAACATGGATGAGCACATTCCCTTTTAGAGAATTAGTGTAGGCCTCATGGGGAATTGAAAACTCTTTTAAGTGACTCTTGAAAAATTTTACCTAAAATATTAGTTTTAGATTAGCGTTTTTCATAGTCCTGCTTTGATGGTTAGTTATTAATTTTTTTGTAAATAGATAATTATTGAATATGTAGTCTACCGACTTTATAGTGTTTGATGCATACAAAGAAGAGATAGATGTTGTCTTGGCACTCCTCTTCTTAGTTTACTTTATTGAGTAACATTTGAGATAACCTTTTAGACCAGTGAATTTTCTTGAAAAAATTATGATTTCTTACAAATTCTAGCTAAATCCTTACATCTTATACATTCCAGCAATACAATAATACTGTTAACAAATCATACAAAGTCTCATAATATGATTCTTTTACACACACTTTCAATGAGGTTGCGAGTGGTGACGACGATGGCGAGCGCGTCCTGGACGGAGAGAACTTGACAGTGCGACGCGGACGGATTGATGCAGAAGGAGAGAAGCTGAAGAGCTCCCTCCCGCCCCAGAGCTTGGCGGTCTCTCAATTTGGCGGCGGGGCCTGCGACAAGGCCCCAAAGCGGTTCCCAGTTGTACCGCAGAAATGTCGGCGGGTGCTCGTGGACCTTCTTCAGGATTGACCTCGTTGTGGTGCAGCCACGGTTGTGGTTGAGCTTCGCTGAATCGCTGCTGCTGCTGCTGCTGGTGGTCGTCTCACGTAGCCAGTGGAGGGGAACTTGTTGTCGCGTGGCGGCGGAGGAAAACGCACGGACCTGGGGATTTTGGGTGGGGCCTCTGTCAGGCCAGGACGGTGGAGTTTCTGGGCTCATTCTAGTAGGGGTCAAGCTGCTGCTGCTGGGTCTGCTTCGGGACCCTTCGTCGTTCACTTTAAACCCAGGCCCAATTAGGAGGAAACAGGCCAACGTCGGTCCGGCCTGGTTGCACACAAGAATTGGAATTACGGACATGCTCTTCCTCCCTTCAATTCCGTTTCTAATTGGTGATGATGAGATGTGTGTTAGTTCAAATTTCCACTACTTGTAATTTTGAACCAGAGGGAGCATTAGTCAACGCCATTGAATCTTTTTTTTTTCCTTTGTTAGATATGTCATCATGGTTCCTTCAAAAAAGATATGTCATGAGGTTCTACAGAACTTGGTCGTCGGGTACTAGCAGCACTCTCATCTGGAGAGGCTGGAGCTGCTGTCCAATAATTCTCATCGACACACAAAGAAGAAACAGGGTCTCTCGATCTTAATTTCTGTGAACCTCTCTCCACTCAAATTGCAATGCAAGCATGTTTCCTACTACAACGATGAAAATCATTCGCTTGGGGGGCAGCAGCGGAAACTCTGAGTCTCAGCTATATATAGAGTCTTTATAGTACTAAGTAGTATTAGTATACTATACGTCGTTGGTAAAAGCATGCACAAAACATCTCTCTACACCGGATGGTCAACCCTCTGATTGGTGGTGGAACGCAGAGTTCTATACGCCAAAGTTTGAAAATTGCTTCGCAAGGCATAAAAGTAAATTCAAATCGTTGGGAACGTTTCTCAAATTTGAGTTTGAATTCAAATCTAAAACATTTGATTTTGCATGATGTGTACCATTGGGATTTTGAAACGTGTCGTATATCACCGCTCTGATGACTCGGAGTAGTAGTAGTTTAAAAGCAAAACAGAATTTTCTCGATACTTACTTACAGTTCTTCGATGACCGGTGGCTCCGGCAGGAAACGAACTGATCCCACCTGCAGTGTGTTTCGTCTCCCCACCGCTCGCTCACCGAACCGCGTCTCTCATGCGGTTGCGGTCTTGCCCGGCCTCACCCTTGGTTACTCTACTAGTAGTTGTTTGCTCTGTGGCAGTAAAAAATGATCCACTGTTTTTTAAAAAAGGGACGCTAAATGAGCTGCATGCTAGTACTATAGTTACGGTGCATGCTTGTCTTTTTTTTTCACTTATTATACCGTGTGTACTTATGTAACAAGCCTCGTCGTATCATGTATTATGTGCTAAGTAGTACGATGCATCCTCTACCCCAAAATATAAGCATTTTTAAAGTAATTTTAAATTTATCATGTTTAATTATGTATAAAATAATATTATTAAATTCATCAAAAGCTGTGTTATAATAATATGTATACTCCTTCCTTTTTTAAATTGTTGTCGTCGTTGATTTTGACCGTCGACTTTGACCATTCGTCTTATTCAAAAAATTTGTTCAAATATATAAACTTAAAAGTTATGTCTAAAAAAACTTTTAGCGATAAATCGAATCATTATAAAATATTTGATATTTTTCATATTTTTTAATAAGATAAATGGTCAAAGTTGACGGTCAAAGTTGACGGCGATAACAATTTAAAAAAGGAAGGAGTAACCATTAATATTTGAAGTAATTTATTTTTTTTATAGATTTAAACAAAAAGTCGCTCTTTTTTCTAGAAATAAGCAAAAGGGAAAAAAATACAAAGCGACTTTTAACGTGGTACTACATGCAAGGTTCAAAAAACCATTGGAAACCGTGCGGTTTTCACGATTGCCGCCTAAACCGCTCCGGCTCGGTTTTCACGGTTAGCGGTTTTTTGAATTTGAATTTGATGGATTTTTAAAAATTTTGAAAAAATTTATAAAAAAATATAAAAAAACTAGATAAAAAATGAGGAATTATGATGGAGGAAGTTAAAAAAAACTTGTTCAGATGGATCAAATAAATCAAACAAGATAAAAAGGAAAGAAAAAATAAAAACAATTATCTTATGTACTCAACTCCACCTCCTAACCTTATTTACTTGTAAAAGCATATGCTCTACGTATTATGTAATACTATATTAACTTATTAAAAAAAGTTATGTAAATTTTTAATTAATTTCATCTAATTTACGTATCCTCTCCCAAAACCGTGATTTTTAGTCCAACCAAACTGTTTACCGCACAAATCGAACGGTTACCGCTCGAAAACCGCGGTTTCCGGTTCAAAGTTTTTCAATTTTATCCAATTTATATATCCTGTTAAAATCGAGGTTTTCAGTCAAACCGGACGGTTTACCGCAACCGAGCGATTACCGCTCGAAAACCACGGTTTCTGATTCAAATCACGTTTAAAATTTGGTTTTCAAAATTTGAACGGTTCAGTAGCGATTACCATGGTTTTCGATCAAACCGGACGGTTTACCACGCAAACAGAGCTCCACTCAAACCGAGCGATTTTCTCTCTCAAACCGCGGTTCTGATTTAAATCTGGTTCAAAAATTTTAGATTTATAATTTGTACGGTTTTTGAAACGGTAACCACGGTTACCGCTAATGCGCCGCCGGTCGGTTTCCGCGCACAAAACGGTAAGTTGAACCTTGACTACATGACTGAAATGAAAGTCGGATTAGTACATGTGTGAACGAGAGCAACTGTACGTAGACCGTACGTGTATTGAGTAATACCAGCACAGTAAAGTCCATAGTACTTCCTTCATCTCAAATTATTTGTTTTTCTAGTTCTCGGTACGAAATTAAGAAAAAAGAATATGCTAAGTGCACTAAAAATAAAAAAAAGAAAGATAGAGATATATTGAAAGGAGAGAAAAATTTATTATAAAATAAGAAAAATAAATAATTTAAGATAAATATTAAAAGGTAGAAAGACAAATAGTTTAAGGTGGAGGGAGCATTACTTGGTACTAGCATTTTTTTTAAAAATTTTGGAAGCCAGCCTGGTGACCTGTCTGCGCGACAGCATCTGGTGGGTGGGCCATCGGTTCTCGGAACGCGATGCCCAAGGCTGGATCTAACTAGGCGTGCTGCTGAGTGGGCCCATTATATGCTTTTAATACGTTCCCGCTTTTACGGTTTATAATTCTATGGCTACGGGTGAACGGAACGGCCAACGGGGTTCGCTTCCGCTCCGCTCGCCGTGCAGAATACTACCACAGGCCAGGCGGATTTTACGCATCGTATTGTATCGTATCGTGACTCGTGAGAGGAAGGAATTGCTGGTCTTGCGCGTAGTCATACTCCAAGGGAGAACTGTAGTATTGGCTTACGTACGCGTACGTACATTGAGGATATATACGCATTGTGGTACTGTAGTAGTAGTCATGGATGTCTTGCTTTTTTTTGTTTTTTTTTGAGGGAGCCTTGTTTTTGTTTATTGTCCTAGGGCCTCTCTCTCTCTCCCGTGGCTGTGCTTGTGCTCTGCGAGTACCATGGTGTGTGGACTGTGACGTGGACGACATACTGTCATTCATAGATTATGCAAGTGGCACATTTTGACTAAGCTTTCAAACAAGATCAGTTCACCTGTTAGGAAAAACAAGATGTTTTATGAGCGAATGAACCGCTGCATATATTCCTCTGAAACTGCAGAGGAATTTGAGGCAGAAAATTGGGATAAAATCATTCTACTTTTTGGTTTGGAAGGCAATGAATGGTTGGCTGATCGATACCGCATTCGTGCGTCATGGATACCTGCATACTTTAAAGACATATGCTTATCCGGTATTCTTAGAACAACTTCAAGGTCTGAGAGTGTTAACTCATTTTTTAAATGTTTCATTGGTTTCAAGCATAGTTTGGTCAAGTTCTGGGTTCGATTTGAAACTGCAGTAGAAGAACAAAGAGAAAAAGAGCTAAGGGAAGATAATGCCAGCATTCATTCTGAACCTATATTGAAGATAGAATGGGCAATTGAGAAACATGGCAGTGAAGTGCTAACATATGCAATTTTTTTAGAATTCCAAAAGGAGGTGCTTGCTGCAGGAGACCATTGTATTGTTGATAGCATGAAGACAGAGGGTAACATTAAAATATACTCCATAGCTGATGACAGCCCCAAGGAAGAGAAGTCAGTTTTGATGTTTCCACCATGATTTCCCACTGTTCCTGCATGTTATTGCAAACATATGGAATTCTTTGTCGACATATTATATATGTCTTACGTAGTGCAAAGCTGAATGAGCTCCCAAGTCCTTATGTGCTTAAAAGGTGGACAAAATATTGCAAGAAGGAGGCTATACATGATGCAGATGGAAATTTGCTAGAAGAAAAGAGAATAACTTCTAGGATAATGAGGTTAAAAGGATGGCATCCGATATGCGCAAGGAAATGGATGATATTTTTCAGCAAGCTGGAAGTTCAGTAGATACTATGCACACTGTTAGAAGAAAATTTCAAAAGTTTGTGGATGAGGTGAAACAAGAGCTTTCGACCAATCAGCAACAAAGTCGGGTACAAGAAATTGAGGGTTTCATTGGATGCTCTATTCCTTCTAAAATAAACATATTGCCTCCAAATGATTTACACTCCAAGGGTAGAGTGAAGAGAATCAAAGGACATTTTGACAAGGATGGGAGTGACAAGAAGAAGGAGGAGGCTAAGAAAAAGAAAAATGAGAGGTGTTCCACGCCTATGCGGGTCATGCAAAGAATTAGTTTTACATGATAAACGAAATTACCCTAGAAAGGGCACACTTCCTTAAGGCAAGTGTTCACATTCGTTTATCTCTGAGTGTTTAATGTTATCATGCAGTATTTTTCTTTTATCTCACACTGAATTTCTTGTTGTTCCAGGGAATATTTGTTCTTTCATGGCTACCTGAATCACATGACCAATGGAATGTCTGATCTTGTCCAAGTTCATCTAAGAAATTCGAACCATGTCGTTATTAGTTATTTTTGTAGTATTAAGTACTACTTTACTTATATGTATCAGGTCATTTTTCTATTGTCTCTGGTTGTGCAAACCTGTATCAGGTCAATCACATTGTCAGTTTGTGGAACTCATACAATAGCAGCACTAGTTCCAGTTTGTTTCATATCAATCAACAGTTTGTGGAACTAATACAATAGCAAGACTAGTTCCAGTTTGTTTCATATCATGATTGATCTTGATACTCTTCAGAGTTGTACAGAGTAAGATTTCACTGTAAATGAACAAAAGCAGTGGCAGCTCTGTTAATTGAACAGGATGACAGTTCAGTAAAAAAAACAGCATGACACAATGCATGCAAGCTGTGATCATGGTGTTTCCATGTGATTTCCAAACGAGTTTTACAATGACATATCAAATAGAATTTCCCATTAAGACTGTTGCAACACACAATACAAACTTTCATTGAACTGTGAACCAGTTACAGTAATCGTATACAATGTACAGATAAAAAAATGATGAACATATAATAAAGTCCCAATGGCTAATTCAGTATGCACCAAATCTTTGAATCATGTCTCTAATCACGCTCCATGCTGCGGCTCTGGCACTCCACGAAATCCATAAGCCCTCTGCATCGTCGCCCTTCTTGGGAGGAACGCGGGAGAAGGGGGAGAAGGGGATTGATCCCTTGACTCAACAGAAAACAGATCGGAAAGGGGATCGATGCCTTGACTCAACATAAAACAGATCAGAAAGGGGATTGATTCTTACACTCCGGATTCTTCTCCAATCTAGCAGTGCTTGAATCCCTCGTTGGCATATGGGGAGAGAACAGGGAGCAGGAGCAGAGAGAGAACAGGGGCATCAGGGGATTGAAGACGATGTCGTGAATCATGATTCGTTCGTGAGGAAGAAACAAAGGTGGGCTTCGCTCGCGATATGTAAATCAGAGCAGGGGGTCCAATGTAAAGTTACATCTATTGGAGGTGGGAGGCCGCCAGGTCGTCGGATGGAGATTTGACGGACGGGATTCTTTTTTTGCACCATTGCACAGATTGTTCCTTTTGTATAGAATATTTCCCTTAATACTAGTTCCACTGACCTGACAATTGTTGAGGATGGTTATTATGCAGCACACAATAGTATAATAATGAAACAATTTAGGAATGCATCATTTCACTGTACCTTTTCAATGAAGTGGCATGCTCAGTAACTTCTTGCTTTTATTTTTGAAGTGCCTGAGGTTAAAATTTGGATAAAACTTTTCATTGTTTGTAGAGTGAAGTGACAATGATTGTTTAGTGCTGGATGTTTGCACCATCTTCCTCATGGTGGTTTTTTTTTTTGTTTTTGGCATATTCGTCACGGTGGGTTGAATGCAGCCTTGGGATGGTTTTTTATGTCCAGTCCTAGTGTCGATGCCACTGCTAGAAAGTATCATCCCTACATAATCTGACAAGAAAAATAAATTCAAAGAAAATGTGCTAATTTCAACACATTGCTTCATAGCTCATCAATATAGCACTTTTATGGGTTGCTGCAGAGGTCGTCAAAAAAAAACAATGATATCAAACAAGAGTAAAAAATCTCAACCCCTTTTTTATAGTAAATGTTAGTTTGTCTAATACTGGTTCCACTGACCTGACAATTGTTGAGGATGGTTATAATGCAGCACACAATAGTATAACAATGAAACAACTTAGGAATGCATCATTTCACTGTACCTTTTCAATGAAGTGGCATGCTCAGTAACTTCTTGCTTTTATTTTTGAAGTGCCAGAGGTTAAAATTTGAATAAATTTTCGTTGTTTGTAGAGTGAATTGACAATGATTGTTTAGTGATGCATGTTTGCACCATCTTCCTCACGGTGGTTTTTTTTTTTGTTTTTGGCATATTCATCACGGTGGGTTGAATGCAGCCTTGGGAGGTTTTTTATGTCCAGTCCTAGTATCCATGCCACTGCTACAAAGTATCTTCCCTACATAATCTGGTGAGAAAAATAAATTACAAAGAAAATGTGCAAATTTCAACCCATTGCTTTATAGCTCATCAATATGGCAGTGTTATGTGTTGCTGCAGAGGTCGTCAAAAAAAAATAATGATATCAAACAAGAGTAAAAAATCTCAACCCCCTTTTTTATAGTAAATGTTAGTTTGTCTAAAATTGGTTCCACTGACCTGACAATTGTTGAGGATGGTTATAATGCAGCACACAATAGTGTAACAATGAAACTACTTAGGAATGCATCATTTCACTGTACCTTTTCAATGAAGTGGCATGCTCAATAACTTCTTGCTTTTATTTTTGAAGTGCCTGAGGTTAAAATTTGGATAAATTTTCGTTGTTTGTAGAGTGAATGGACAATGATTGTTTAGTGCTAGATATTTGCACTATCTTCCACATGGTGGTTTTTTTTTTTGTTTTTGGCATATTCGTCACGGTGGGTTGAATGCAGCCTTGGGAGGTTTTTTATGTCCAGTCCTAGTGTCTATGCCACTACTAGAAAGTATCGTCCCTACATAATCTGACGAGAAAAATAAATTACAAAGAAAATATGCTACTTTCAACCCATTGCTTCATAGCTCATCAATATGGCACTGTTATGTGTTGCTGCAGAGGTCGTCAAAAAAAAAACAATGATATAAACAAGAGTAAAAAATCTCCACCCCCTTTTTTATAGTAAATGTTAGTTTGTCTAATACTGGTTCCACTGACCCGACAATTGTTGAGGATGGTTATAATGCAGCACACAATAGTATAACAATGAAACAACTTAGGAATGCATCATTTCACTGTACCTTTTCAATGAAGTGGCATGCTCAGTAACTTCTTGCTTTTATTTTTGAAGTGCCACAGGTTAAAATTTGAATAAATTTTCGTTGTTTGTAGAGTGAATTGACAATGATTGTTTAGTGATGCATGTTTGCACCATCTTCCTCACGGTGGTTTTTTTTTTGTTTTTGGCATATTCATCACGGTGGGTTGAATGCAGCCTTGGGAGGTTTTTTATGTCCAGTCCTAGTATCCATGCCACTGCTACAAAGTATCTTCCCTACATAATCTGGTGAGAAAAATAAATTACAAAGAAAATGTGCAAATTTCAACCCATTGCTTTATAGCTCATCAATATGGCAGTGTTATGTGTTGCTGCAGAGGTCGTCAAAAAAAAAAATAATGATATCAAACAAGAGTAAAAAATCTCAACCCCCTTTTTTATAGTAAATGTTAGTTTGTCTAATACTGGTTCCACTGACCTGACAATTGTTGAGGATGGTTATAATGCAGCGCACAATAGTATAGCAATGAAAGAACTTAGGAATGCATCATTTCACTGTACCTTTTCAATGAAGTGGCATGCTCAGTAACTTCCTGCTTTTATTTTTGAAGTGCCTGAGGTTAAAATTTGGATAAATTATCGTTGTTTGTAAAGTGAATTGACGATAATTGTTTAGTGCTGGATGTTTGCACCATCTTCCTCACGGTGGTTTTTTTTGTTTTTGGCATATTCATCACGGTGGGTTGAATGTAGCTTTGGAAGTTTTTTTATGTCCAGTCCTAGTGTCTATGCCACTGCTAGAAAGCATCGTCCCTACATAATCCGGCGAGAAAAATAAATTACAAAGAAATGTGCTAATTTCAACCCATTGCTTCATAGCTCATCAGTATGGCAGTGTTATGTGTTGCTGCAGAGGTCGTCAAACAAAAAACAATGATATCAAACAAGAGTAAAAAATCTCAACCCCCTTTTTTATAGTAAATGTTAGTTTGTCTAATACTGGTTCCACTGACGTGACAATTGTTGAGGATGGTTATAATGCAGTACAGAATAGTGTAGCAATGAAAGAACTTAGGAATGCATCATTTCACTGTACCTTTTCAATGAAGTGGCATGCTCAGTAACTTCTTGCTTTTATTTTTGAAGTGCGTGAGGTTAAAATTTGAATAAATTTTCATTGTTTGTAGAGTGAATTGACAATGATTGTTTGGTGCTTGATGTTTGCACCATCTTCCTCATGGTGGTTTTTTTTTTGTTTTGGTATATTCGTCACGGTGGATTGAGTGCAGCCTTGGGAGGTTTTTTATGTCCAGTCCTAGTGTCTATGCCACTGCTAGAAAGCATCGTCCCTACATAATCTGGCGAGAAAAATATATTACAAAGAAAATGTGCTAATTTCAACCCATTGCTTCATATCTCATCAATAGGGCACTGTTATGTCTTGCTGCAGAGGTCGTAAAAAAAATGATATCAAACAAGAGTAAAAAATCTCGACCCCCTTTTTTATATTAAATGTTAGTTTGTCTAATACTGGTTCCACTGACCTGACAATTGTTGAGGATGGTTATAATACAACACACAATAGTGTAACAATGAAACAACTTAGTAATGCATCATTTCACTGTACTCTTCAATGAAGTGGCATGCTCAGTAACATCTTGTTTTTATTTCTGAAGTGCCTGAGGTTAAAATTTGGATAAATTTTCATTGTTTCTAGAGTCAATTGACAATGATTGTTTAGTGCTGTATGTTTGCACCATCTTCCGCGTGGTGTTTTTTTTTTTTGTTTTTGGCATACTCGTCACGGTGGGTTGAATGCAGCCTTGGGAGGTTTCTTATGTCCAGTCCTAGTGTCTATGTCACTGCTAAAAAGTATCGTCCCTATATAATCTGGCGAGAAAAATAAATTACAAAGAAAATGTGCTAATTTCAACCCATTGCTTCATAGCTCATCAATATGGCATTGTTATGTGTTGCTGCAGAGGTCGTCAAAAAAAAAACAATGATATCAAACAAGGGTAAAAAATCTCAACCCCTTTTTTATGGTAAATGTTAGTTTGTCTAATACTGGTTCCACTGACCTGACAATTGTTGAGGATGGTTATAATGCAGCACACAATAGTATAACAATGAAACAACTTAGGAATGCATCATTTCACTGTACCTTTTCAATGAAGTGGCATGCTCAGTAACTTCCGATAAAATCGTACGGTTGCTCATCCAGGATCATTTGGGAGGGCAGCTTGCCGAAACAAGTGACTTTACAGTACAATAATTAACAAGGACTCGCATAAATGACTTAAAGATACATTAATTCTGGTTATATTACAACTGATTTCAGAAGTTTTGGAAGTGCGGTAACGTAGTTTTGATAACAAACACGTGGATCTCAGCAGAAGCAAAAATCTAACACTCGACGCCTCGATCAAACACCCCAGCCCTATGGTGTTTAATCTCCACGGGAGGGAGAAGCGGGGACCCACTCGAAGGTCCACTCCGAGGGTGTCTCCTCTTCCCAACCACCCTGGCTACAGTCAGCACTATTACCTGCAAAACAACAATCAACAAACCGTGAGCGACTGACGCTCAGCAAGACTTACCCGTCAATAGGCCTTCTAAGGCCGACTCCTAGAATGCTGGAATATTGGTGGCAGCTGGCAGGTATTTGCAAAAAAAGCACTACTAATGGTTTTCAGTATTTTAGCCAAGTTATCAGAATTGCTATTGTAATTTTACTAAGTGCGACAGCAACTAAGCAAGCAAGTGTAATACAACGGTTCTGAATTTATTCTCAAACCTCCAATCACAATTCCTGATCAACAAACCGCTACCACATTTTATAGTGTCGCCACGGCAGAAAGGAGCAAGTGGTACTCAATACCGCGAGGGACGGCAATTATAATTGATTTTTACATCCTGCAGGAGAAACCCAAATAACACGACACGTGCGCACTCCACGAGTCACACGTGGCCACCTTTCACTGCATCGCGACAGAGTTGGTCCAACATCCATCTCTCCAAGGACATGGTCCTCCAGGCAACGTCCTGCGTTCCTGTACGGCCCCAAGCCTTTCCCACTAGCACATGCCCAAGAAAACAGAAATGCGAATTCATCCACCATACTGGTCCGTTCACCCGAAAAAAGAGATGGCCAATTGTCCAAACACTGCGCAATGAGCTACGTCGGTTTCCTGGGTCCCATATACCAGTATGCGTTCGGTACACAACTCAAACTTGACCAATGCAACCGCACCCGACACCGTGCTCAAATTTTATTCACACAATGTTGGGTCCTGACTTTCTCAAATACTCCTATAAATAATCCCCTGAGTAGTCTCCATACCACTCAAATCCCTTCGTTGCCCTATTAGTAGGCATAGCACTAACGTACTGGCTCTAACAGAACAACCCGTAGGAGATCCTACAAGTCATGCAACTAAGTTTTCACACAAGCCTCGA
>LFJQ01000491.1:0-25810 GCA_001182835.1 Oropetium thomaeum
CAAAACCAAGAAATACAGTAGAATGGAATGGAAGAAAGAGTAAGGGCAAGGGCGGACCTGCGGCATGTTGTTCTGGGACTTGAGGACGGAGGTGACGAGCGGGCCCAGCAGCGGCGACTCCATGAGCCAGAGGAAAGCCCTGAGGGAGAAGCCGGTGAGGTGCGGCGCCTGCAGCGTCGGAGAGCGGTACCGCACGGCGGCGATGTCCACCTCCTCCACCGGCGTCATCGCGCGCGGGGCCCTCTGCTTGGAATTCGATCCACCCATGACTGCCTCTCTATTCAGTCAGTCCAGCTCCTTCCTTCCACTGCTGGTTCGCCGCTGGTCAGTCAGTGCCTCAGTGCCTCAGTGGTGCACCGGAGGAGAATTGGAAGGAAAAACCAATCAATGCGGCGGGGACGACAAGGAAGGAATGACGAGGCAGCAGCGCATTTATTCAGTCAGTCTATCTTCCTACCAGCTGAGCCGCCCGGGCTGACCTTCTCAACGGTTACTTCTTTCTAGAAGCAACAGAGCTTAATGCTATTTCTTCGAAATAAAGGCTAAATGGCATCATAATATCCTATCACTTCGTGTATCCAAAATCTATGTTCTTTCAAATTTGCAAAGGTAATTTGTGCTTTTTTTATAATTTTATATTTTAGAACAAATATAGTATTTAAGGTTTATGAATTGTAAAGATAAATTATTTGGAAGACATTGTTGGCGATATATTGAGATTTCGTTTTTTAAGGCGAGGCAAACTTCAAAAGTTCGTTATTTGTGCATGGCACATAGCATATCTTTTTTTTTTGGGCCGGAGACAACAAAATCAAAATGGTGTCAATAGTTCGGTTTCTTCTTATTTTCCCAATTCGAGTCAGTTCTTCCCTTTATTTTGTTAGGGTCATATCACGTCGGGTAGAGAAAGGGAAGAGTAGTTTTAGATGTCGATTCGAATAACTGATGTATTTGGATGATCATTTAGAAAATATTCTCTCTTCCCAATTACAAAACGGACCCGCACTAAATAACAAACTTTAAAAGTATGTCTCGCACAAAATACAGTTCAAAAGTATTTTACATGCAATTTTAATACAAAGGATAGAGTTTGTGACTCTTTTCTGTATTTGTAAACACTCATAGTCAAATTTTGACTTTTGAATTCAAGCCATATAAATGGTTAATACTTGAAACCATATAAAGTACGTAATACAATTTGACAAATCATGCAGATCAAACTTTACTAGATAACAAAAATCTAATACTAGTAAAGTTGTTTATGTAACCAATATGCTAGAAAAGTTAGAAAATAAAGAAAGAGATGCTATATGGCTGGGCTGGGCTGACCGATCAATCCGTTTTAGGAGTCAGGACGGCCTGCTTCCTGGCCCAATTGGTTTGCGCCACTTCCGAAATCTCTCTCGCCGTCGCCCTCTGCCGCAGCAGACCCGGCGTCTATCTCGCCGACGGCACCTAGAGGAGGACATGGACGCCGACGAGCACGGCGAGGTGGAGGACTCCTCCAAGCGCCGGGAGCGCCTCCTTGCCCTCCGCTCCGCGGCCAACGCATCGCCCGCGGCGGCTCCTCCTCCGCCCTCGCCCACGCTGGGCCTCCTCCCGGACCCTGACCTCGCCATCGACCAACAGGAGGCGGCCCCACGCGCGCGCCAGACCCGCTTCGACTACTACACCAACCCTGCCGCTGCCTTCTCCTCCTGCTACTCCGGCGGCGGCGGTAGCAACCCCACGTATCCCCACAAGCGCAAGGGTTCACCGGCCTCCTACGCCCTGCACCGCCTCAACCTCAGCCTTACGGTCAGTGCCCTACCCTGACCTATTGTAGCGGTCTAGCCTCTACCTCTCCCTAGTCCCTACTAATAATGTTGGATTTGCCTGCATACCATGTCTTGCTTACTTCATTGGTTTATTAGTTCAATCGATTCCACCCGCAGGTCCTGAGTACTCCCAGCCTCTAATTTCAAGTGTAATTGAGTTTAAAGCTTTCCAAATCCCTAATTACTACGAGAATTGAACAAATGTCATCCTATATAATCCTATAATATTCTCAGGGCCGAAATGAGAGTGATGCAGGTTTGTCGGAACACTGCAAGAGAGTATCCGAAATGATACAACTCAATATCGGTTCATGAAGGCATTTGAAGACAACATACATAGCTTGGTGCTGGTGTTTTTAGGTTGAGTAAATTACTTGGAAGGCCCTATAAAAACTTTTCCTTCCCTCCTTGGCCTCCAAACTGCAAAACTTCTCTATTAGGCCTCAAAATTTTTGAGGATCATGGCCTTCCGTTAGTCATGGAGTTAACGGCGTTAGTCAGGAGGCCATAAAAGGAACTTTGTAAATTTTAGCTGGTTATCTGAGTAAGTTTGTAATCGTGAAAATAACATATGTTGCATGAGTTTTTTCAAAAAATAAATTTTTTAAAAATAATACTAAGGTGGATTGTATTTTGGTGAAAAATATTTTTTGGTGTACATATCCGTACAAAAAACTCACTCAAACTTACATTTTATTTTTTTTCTAAAATAATGCCAAGATATAATAGTTTATACCAAAAAATATTTTCTGCCAAAATACAGTCCACCTACAGTATTATTGTTCAAAAATATTGTTTTTTGAGGAAACTCATACAATATGTTATTTTCACGAATTACAAACTTACTCAAATAACCGACTAAAATTTACAAAGTTCCTTTTGTGGCCTCCTGATTAACACCGTTAACTCTGTGACTAACGGAAGGCCATGAGAGGGATCCTCAAAACTTTTTTTAGGACTAATAGAGAAGTTTTGCAGTTTGGAGGCAAAAGAGGGAAGGGAAAGTCTTTTGAGGGCCTTCTAAGTAATTTACTCTTTTAGGTTCTGTTGCTCCATACGGAGCTTATATCTGTGCCTGTGCCTAACTGGGTTTTAGCTGCATTCATGTTCTGGATAACAGATTGGGTGATTCAACTGGTGTTACAGATGAATCAAAGCAACATATCACTGTTTAGATGCTATCAGTCATATGTGCTTTCAGTTTATTCCACTTTCTCCTTCTGGGATTTATGCAATATTAGACAACTGAGCTAACATTAATGGTGCTTTTTTCCGTGGGTCATTGAGATTGGTGTTTTCCGTTTGTTCTTTTGGCCCCGTTGAACAAGGGTTCCCTTTTTTATTCTACTGCCACTAGTCTAGCTTGTGCCTAAACAAGACAGTTCTGTAGATGAATTGGACTTTCAGGAACCAGGGCTTAGAATGAACTTAGCTTGACATTGTTTAGAGGACGTATTGACCTGTTTTATGATATTGTTCTGAGGTGGTTATTTGGTTGTTTAGCTGAACCAAGGAACTATGGTATCTACTCCCTGCCACATTATCACCATATCCTTTCCCCATTCACTATCCATCCCCAAATTTGACCAGGTACACCAGGGAACTAGGCAAAATCCTATGCAGCTCTAGACTCAAATGTCAGGACACTAAGGATTTGCCCCTTGTGCTGAATGTCACCGGGGCCTATATTGTATATTCCTGCTCAAGGTTCATATCAAAATTCACCTAACGTTGGATTTAGACACACTAATTCCAGCCAAGGGGGCACCCGGATGAATTATGTACCAAGAGGTTGCTCATACTCTTCCCATGGATGAGGTAGAGGCCAAAAACTGCTACTGCAGCAAAGGTTCTAGGGGGGGGGGATGGGGCAATGGTAATTTTCAGGTACGTTCTGGTACCGGGAACAGGGTATCTATATTAACGTCCAGATATCCTTGGATGGACTTGCAGCCTATGATTGGTGATGTACTAAGACCCAGGGATCCTTCAAGTGACAAAGATGAATCAAAGCACCGTCCCCTGTTTAGTTGTTATTCAATTTTTTGAGGCCCTCTATATGCAGCACACCATACACATAATTAAATAGTTAAGAACTTAGGTACGATAATTCTTGGGTATGTGATACATGCGATGCCAACCTGGTGGGTTTCTAGGTACTCATGAACATATATATGGTTTTGCTTGAACTCACATTTTATTTCCCTACGAATCTTACACTTGGATTGAGAAGGCTTGCTGTTCCTAGACCACTCTCTGAGGTTTCGTAGATTATTCTAATCATCTATTTAGTATAATTCAGCCCTTTTTTTAGTTTCGGTTACCTTTATGAGGATGTTATATTTGAGACTGTCAGTTCAGTTAGGATCATTATTTTTTTCTTTTAGGTTTTGCTTGTTGAAATGTATGATGTTTGAGGTACTACTGCATTACATGGTTGAACAGCAAGGCATATATGCTATTCATTCTTACCTTTTTATATGGTTGGGTATGTAAACATGTTCCTTATAACGGTTTGTTTTATGGGACTGGTTAGCCAGAGGAACTGGAATGAAACAATAATTTATGAAAGTAGCATTAAGGTATACAAGCTAAGATGTAATTGGACAATATAACTGACAGTTAAACAAACTAGAATATATTTTAAATTGACGATTCAGAATTGTAAACTATTTTCATTTCTGTTATGCATGCTCAGTAATGCTGTGCAATATCTTGGGTTGCAGTTGTCATGTGTAGATTACTATTTTGTGTTTTGACCTTTGTTAATGACTCCATTTACTTTAAGGACAACCAATCTGTCAGAATGTAGAGCACACAAAATTTTCTTTCCCTTGATTTCATGTGTGATGTCAACTCGAAAAACAGCAAAATTTTATCCTGACAATTTTTTTTTTTAACTTTTTGCCTATTCAGCTGGACCAGGGAATTATGGTGCAACTATCCTCCTCCGCCAAACCAGCACCATATGGCTCCGTCACCAATTCACCCCCCATCTGTGATGCCACAAGATGCACCAGGGAGCAGTCCATGGCGAAGTCCTATGCATTCCAAGATCCAATATCAGGATATCAAGGAAGTCCTGGTGCCCCACCTTGGGGCCCTCAGTCTGGCTCAGCAGGTCGAGGTTCTTACAGGAATTCATCTGGCTTGGGGTTCAGGCACCCTAATCCCAGTAGATGGGACGGTCCAATGAATTATGGACCTAGAGGTAGCCCACAAGCATTCTATGGACGAGGTAGGGGCCAGAACTACAACAATAGCCCAGGTTCATCATGGGGCAGAGGGGAAGGGGAGGTTTTGGTTTCCAGAACAATTCTGGACAAGACCGGAGGAGCTACTTCAGCAAGTCCATGGTTGATGACCCTTGGCAGGACTTGCAACCTATTGTTGGCAACATACTGATACCCAGGGCGGCTCCAAGTCCTGGCTTCCAGAATCGCTGCGTGAAAAGAAGGAAACATCATCTGCTCCTGGCCAAGTTAAATTGGCACCATCAGATTGAGCCTAGCGGAGTACCTTGACTTGTCTTTCAATGAGGCTTCTAACATACATAGACATTTGTATTGTATGTAACATTAGATCGAATTGCAGGTTGCCGTTGTTGCCCCTATAGTTTATTAGAGTTCTCTACCTTATAATTTCCTTCGTGTTTCTGTTTGACTTCTTTCTTTGCTCTAGATTCTGTGGCTGAATATGAGAAATGCACTAGTACATGGCGGATATGACATGGTTTATACTTTCAGTTTGTATGCAGCTTCCCTTTCTTCAGTGCCTGGTATGGAGTTGGATGTATGTTGTACTCTGAATTCATTTGCTTGAGATTATGACTTGGAACCCATAAAGTTTATCAGATAAAAGATTGATTATGTTGCACGGTCTGTGATTTTTATTGGTGCAGGATGACTCCCCCTCTTCGTCGGCTCCAACCAGAACAACACCACGCTCTTCTCCAATTAAGGAGCTGGTACCGGGCTACGTCTTCGTGTCCCCACGGGCAGAGGCGATCATCCACTTCCAGCTCAACAAGCGAAGCCAATGGAGATGTGAATCCATTGAAAGACATAAAAATGAGGCAGTCAACACTCAACAGTAACAAAGGCAGACTATATTTGAATAGACAAATATACCTCAGGCATGACACCTACCGGTTGTTAAAAAATAAAGGACTAGCGACGCTTGTTAACTAGAACTTCAAAAAAAAGAAAAAACCCCTACAACTTCCCATTGAGAAGTCCATTATCGTCCAACAAAAAGAGAAGTGGACTCGTTGAAAAAAACCAAACTGCAGGGTACCAGTAAACAGTTACAGTTCCAGGTTGGAAATGAAGCTGGTCTATTAGTTATGAAACAGAGTTTTCTCTGCTGAAGGGTCTTGCTGACTGGTTGGTTGCCCTCAACCCATTCTGTGGTCATCATTGAAGCGGAAACATGCAGGGCGGCCCTGAATCTGTTGGCAGAAGAAGGAATCAATGTCATTCTAGAAACTGACTCTAAAGCGCCGGTTGATCTGTGGAATGCTAAAAGCAACTATATATCTCAAGTTCACAACCTATAAATTCAACTGATAATGATGCTGTTAGGTGTAACAGCTCACTCCAAATGCTGGCCCAATTAATCATTTTGAGAATTTGATTACAAGGTAAAACAGTGTACACCTGACGACCCTCCCGCACGTATTCCCATGTGTATATTTGCCTAACTCAGTCAATATGTATAGTTTTCACTCTGAAATGAAAAAAAAAGATTGTTTATTATTACATGTTTCTCTTTGTTAACCACCGCAGGAAAAGTCTTAGATATCCCAGATGGAACCGCACCTGCGTGCACGTTCGTGGAGTTATTGATCGATCATCAAGAAGTAGCAGTGCAAATGTACTGTCCTTGAATGATCTGGTTTTTAGCTAGGCCTAGGGACCACCCATTATTCTCTACCAGCAATTCTATCTATGATACAACTTAAGTCTGCACGCCTCTTTTATGCTTTCTGTCCTCTGAGTAAACAGTAGTAGTAGTTGAAAAATGTAACTATGTCTAAAATCCATTGTCCTATCTGATTGAGTTATTCCAACTGTGCTGTCACTGGCTTTAGAAAAAAAAAATCAGGTTAATAAAAATTACACACACACACACATAAATTTTTGATGCCTTTAATTTGAAGTATGCGGTCGTCAGGCTGTATTCGCCTAGCTGGTCGCAAAAACCAAATGAATAATGCTAGAAAGGAAAGAGTAAGAAACATCGTGCAGTAAAATGTAGTACGATGCTACAAAGTACCGTCCTTTTGTGAAACAATACTGGTGCTGTCTCTGTGCACGCATCTTGTCTTGAAGAACCGACAATCAGCCTTGCCTTTTTCGATACCACCAATGAAAAGCAACGGAGATTTATCTACGTCGTTGTACAGGGCCATGCATGCACTATACTACATCGTTCTTGTTATTGTACGCTGCATGGGCTTGCATTGATGTGAGCCAGCAAACGACGACGTAATAGCCTGACTATCAACGAACCCGGCCAAACCACACACACCAAACCGATCGGTAGAGAGAGACACGAAGCGAGTCCTAGCTAGCTATCAACTGGACGGCGGCATTCACTCCCGATCTGCAAATTCGGCGCCAAATTATACGACCACCACCTCTTCAATCTTCATATCATGCATTGCACAATGCACGGCAACAAGATCGTCGAGCTGTGTTTTCTGATTGCTGGTGGCCATGGCGCCTATAAAAGCCATGCATCGCCTCATGTCTGTCATCCAGCAAGACTTGAGCAGCAGTAGTAGCAGAGAGCCACAAACATGGCAGCGAGACTTGTTCTCGGCGCCTGCGCCGTGCTGATGGCGATGATCGCCATCGCAAACGCGGCATCCGGCGAGCCGGCGTCGGTCGTCGTCGGCCTGGCCAAGTGCGCCGACTGCACGAGGAAGAACATGAAGGCCGAGGCAGTTTTCAAGGGTACGTACTCTCATCACCATCGGATATAAGTTACATGTCTACATCTACATGCAACATAGTACACACACCTATAATACCTTTGTCACCCACACACACTAACCTTTGTCAGCACGAGCAGGTCTTGAGGTCGCTATCAAGTGCAAGAACGTCAAGAACGGCGAGTATGAGAGCAAGGCCACAGGCAAGCTCGACGGCTCCGGCGCCTTCAGCGTTCCGCTGTCCGCCGACCTTCATGGCGCTGACTGCCACGCGCAGCTTCACAGCACGGCGGCTGGGAAGCCGTGCCCGGGCAGGAGCCCTCGGCGATCGTGCCCCAGGCAGATGGCACCTTTGTCGCGGTCCCCGGGAAGATGACGCCGTACCAGCAAGCAGAAGCCCCTGCGGAGTGCGTGTCAGCCACCATCTGCGGCCCGATCAAGAAGCACATCATGGACCACTTCCACAAGAAGCCTGTTCCGCCAAAGCCGAAGCCGGAGCCCAAGCCGGAGCCCAAGCCGGAATACCACCCTCCCACGCCGGAGTACCACCACCCGACGCCAATCTACCACCCTCCGGCGCTGGAAGCATCCCACACCTTCACCGGTAAGATCAAGAAGCACGTCATCGACCACTTCCACAAGAAGCCGGTGCCTCCGAAGCCGAAGCCTGAGCCCAAGCCGGAGCCCAAGCCAGAGTACGACCCTCCCACGCCGGAGTACCACCACCCGACGCCAGAGACGCCAATCTACCACCCTCCGGCACTGGAAGCATCTGAGACCTTCACCGATAAGATCAAGAAGCACGTCATCGACCATCTCCACCACAAGAAGCCGTGCCACCAAAGCCGAAGCCAGAGCCCAAACCGGAGCCCAAGCCAGAGTACCACCTCCCACACCGGAGTACCACCACCCGACGCCAATCTACCACCTCCGGCACTAGAAGCATCTGAGACCTTCACCGGTAAGATCAAGAAGCACGTCATCGACCATCTCCACCACAAGAAGCCGGTGCCACCGAAGCCGAAGCCAGAGCCCAAACCGGAGCCCAAGCCAGAGTACCACCCTCCACACCGGAGTACCACCACCCGACGCCAATCTACCACCCTCCGGCACTAGAAGCATCTGAGACCTTCATCGGTAAGATCAAGAAGCACGTCATCGACCATCTCCACCACAAGAAGCCGGTGCCACCAAAGCCCAAGCCAGAGCCCAAGCCGGAGCCCAAGCCAGAGTACCACCCTCCGACGCCAGAGTACCACCACCCGAGTCCTCCGATATACCACCCTCCTACTGTGAAAGCTTCTGACACTTTCTGTGGTAAGGTCAAGAAGCACATCATGGACCACTTCCACAAGAAGCCGGTGCCTCCGAAGCCGAAGCCAGAGCCCAAGCCGGAGTACCACCCTCCCACGCCTGAATACCACCACCCGATGCCAGAGACACCAATCTACCACCCTCCGGCCAAGCACTAATGATCTACAATGAGATATGCGGCATAAGTATGATCCTGCGTGATTATTTGCAGCACACTTGTCCATTTTCCTGTAAAACAATAACAGGTAAACAGTTTTTCTACATGTGAATTATTGTCAGAGTGTTTAATTATATACTTTGTTTTCGTGTTGGGAAATGTCATACATGTAATTTAAGGGTGTGATTTTCACTGTTCATTTACAAAGATGTAATTTTATTTCTGTTGAATCATGAAGTAAAAAAGGGTACATTCTATATATATGGTACTGTTGTATTTCCTTCCAGTAGTTACTAATACTAATATATTGCAGTTCAAGAAATTGTTAAGCACAGAATTTCTGTTCTGATCCACCCTCTGTATTCACCTCACGGCCGAGTGGCGAGTCCAAAGGACTAAAGTAGCGCAACAATGCAGCAAAAAGGCTCAAATCCTTACGATCTATTCACTCTGTGTTGAAATATTTAATGTTCGTTGACTTTAACCATTCATTTTATTTTTAAAAAATATTCAAAATATATAAAACATCTTTAGTGAAAAATTAGATTATAACAAAATACTACACGAAAGAAAAAAATTCAAGAACGTCGTCAGCTTGGAGCTGTGGTGTTTCGGACTTTTGCTGCTGGGCTGTGAGCGCTACGCATGACGTTGATCGGGTCTCACTAGTTTGATTGTTGGGCTACAATGGGTCGCAAGTCATTGTGGCCGGATCTGGATGATGGGTTGGCCATCATGGTTGGCAAACGGCAACCACTGCATTTCAGTTTTTAGCAGCAATGGAGTTACTTTGCTCGATCTAGCACTGTAAAAATAGTTAAGAGAGCGTAAAGAACTAGTCCCTTTCTCTGTTTACGCCGTGCCAAACATGAATGTTGCCCTTTTTGAAACTAGCTAGGATGGGAATGCACTCACTGTTTAGTTTTCTTGTAATTTGCAATCAGCTGGCTGCTGACTTATTGGCACAACATGCTGCACGCCTGAGAGGAATAATAAAACATCAGTGTAGGAGACATGCTGTTAACCTGCTGCATACACTGTAACGTGTCCAAGCAATCTACTACTACTGCAAAAAAAAGGCAAAAAAAAAAAAAAACATGCAGTCTGCAGGATCATATCTCTAGTGCCAGCCACAGCCAGAATGATTGAGCACGTACGAAAGAGTGCAAGCGAAGATGATGTGTGTTTAATTACTACAATAATACCTTTGCCGCCGTATTAGTTGTGGTTGTGGAACCTCCAAAATCACACCCATACGTACCTAACGTCTCTGGGCTTCTGGTACTATATGCTTGGAGCCAATCCATCTGGTAAAAATCCGGCATGGAATTTTTGTTTAATTATTATTTTTAACAACTAAATATCATCATTTATGCATCTACGCAAAGAGAAATTAATTTTACAATAAAAAAGATCACGAATGTCACTCCTAAAAAAGTAAAAATTCGGCATGCATGGAAATAATCCTTCATCCTAGAATTAGTCCGGTACGGATGAACCAATGTACGTGTGCCATATATATCTAAACACAACCGACTTCTACAAATCCGAGATTTGTTTGGCAATGGCAAAGTAATATCTTTTTCTTTCTTTTTTTGGCGATAGAACTAATATATCTTTCCTAATAACAATATCTAAGAGTATATTAGTTACATGGATTTCAACAACCGTCACCGAAGCTAACTCCTTGATCGTCTCAAAACTGACCCCCGTTACATGGATTTCAACAACCGTCACCGAATCTAACTCCTTGATCGTCTCCCTCGCACAAGCCGTATATATGCGTCCATATTAAAATTCCTATTATTATTATTATTGGCTATACCAATTATTATAGGTAGTATAGTATGATGGAGAGACAACCTGCAGGCGGCCATCGTCATCCCTCATGCAGCCGCAGCAGCCATGTCGTCAAGATAATAGAAGTTGAAGCCGCCGTCCTCTACACCGGCGGCGAGGAGGGTCGTCGTTCCCAATCCCGCCAAGAAGAAGAACTCGCCACCGGCGGCGGCGGTGGCGGTGACGACGACGAGAGCTGGAAGCAGTGCTGCGCGGTGTGCACGACGGAGCCCCTGGAGTGGGCGGCCGTCGGAGTGTGCGGGCACCGCGTGATGTGTCGCAAGTGCATGGTCCGCCGCCGGTTCTTCCACCGGAACAAGCGTTGCTGCGTCTGCAATACGAGATGCCCCAAAGTCGTCCTCACCAACAACAAGAACACGGATAATGCCGCCGTCAGGAGCATATTATCCAGTTTACCGCTGATGATTGCCATCTTCGAGGGACCTGTACTGGGTACTAATAAAAAGTAGGATTAATTCCTTCAGTGCCATTGCAATTTTGCACAAACTCATATTTGCTATCCTACCTCACATGTCAATGACTCATGTGTGCCCAAAGTAAAAAGTACTGGTATCACAGGCGCACGGCGGCGTACTTCGAGGATGAGAAAGAGTACGACGCCGCCAGGGCTTCATGCAAAGGAATGATCTCCCCTTTCTGTCAACCCTGGGTACGACGATCTGATTGCTTATTGCTTTCTTGTAGTATGAATTATACTAATAAAAGTTACAATTTACTCATTCGATCCATATTTAATTTGTGCAGTATTTGTTTGTATCGTGGTTCGGTGTTTGTATTATTTTTGGAGCACTGTTCGCCTATGATACGGCAACGCAGAGCAAGCAGTGCAGGAGGGCGCAACTTAGAACCTACGGGATTGGCGTCTCCGTTGCCATCTTGGTGGCTATGGTCTTTTGGTCATCCATCAAGTGGGCCATACAAGATCCTCTCCACACACTACAGACGCGTCGTCGTGCTGATGATGAGCAACAACAATATTAGTTAATTCTTCGGTCTCTTACAGATAGTTTGTGAGTAGTAATCAATCTCGATCTTTGATAGTCTTTCTATATCTTTATTAGTCGTTTTTGCACTAGAATTTAACTTTGAATGTATGCTACATTATTGTTTAATTAAATTTGATATCAGAGTATATCTATCTCTATCTCTACTATGATAATGCACCAACTCTATCTATCTTTTTTTTTATCGAAGTCGGTAGGGAAGCTCCCTACCTAATTTTTATATATTTAATAAAAAGAATATTTACATTTTACAAGGCCGTAGGCCCAACAAACTATCTATCTCATCCACCCCCTTGAAAACAATCCCACCATTCTAACAATATCCCCATAATTACGATGATAATGTTACTTTAACTTCGATCCAACGACTCACATGTGTTCTCTCTACTAATAAAGTTACGTTTACTCAAATCCAATAGTTGCTAATTTTTGGATCTTTCATTACACAATTTTGCAAACTCCATATTAACAAATCGATCTAATCTCAACTTCCCATGCGCAAACCCTAACCCGGACAGCGCCGGGACGCTGCCTTCACGCCTCCCACCTAAGGTGCCGCCTTCACGCCCTCCACGCGAGGCGCCGTAGCTGCCCGCTTTGCACCGAGCGTGCCGCCTGCTCCTCGCCAAGGGCATGGCTCCTGCCGCCCTCCATGCCAAGAGCTGCTGCCATCGGGCCCGAGGGTGCCGCGGTCCATGCCGTGCCGCCGCCGCACTAGCCCCATCCTCTCCCGTCCCACGACCGCCTGTGGCAGCGGCAGCTTCGATGGCAGCCGTCCTCGCAGGGGCCGGTACTTGGACCACGAGCCCAACCCATTCACGAAATCGGATGCCGCGGCTGCCGACCTCGCCCCCTTCGAGGATCACCAGGACACGAGCATCAACTTCTACGCATACATCCCGTCGACACAAGCATCCGCGACGTGCCCCGCCCACCAGGAGCTCGTGGGTCGATAGGATTCACCGCCCGTCGGCAGGAGCTCGTCGGGTCCTCTCTTCGCGCGGATACCGTCTACGTGTGGTACTGTATATATCTGTATCATTGCCCGCCATGCCGCAGCAACCGTGCCCGCGCCGTTCATCCGACGGCTGGCAGTGGTGCTTGATGGACAGTGGTGCTGGCGACGATGGTTGGCAGACGACGGGACATGGTGACTAGCCGCGTCATCGAGCACCTCCGTTGATCACTAGCACGGCTTCCACCACCTCCGTCTAGGTAAAACTACTGAATGACTAATAATCTCCGTTGATCACAGGCCGCATTGATCACAGACCGCAGGCAGTAGCACCATGCGTAGCAGGCAGTAGCCAGCAGCAGCGGCATCGCGTGTAGTAGGTTGAAGGTCTGGGATTGGCTTGGATCTGCCTCCTGATGCTGTTGGTGGCATGTGTGCTAAGCAGTTCCATCCCGATGATTTTGACGTTGATCTTGGACTTCTATAGTTAGATAGCTAGAACCATCTTTACTCGGATAAGAATTTTCTATAATTTTCCTTATTGATATATAGTGCTATATGGTGCAACGCTTGGACTAATAAGATTTGATATTACTAAAAGTTATTCAATTGCATGACATTATGACAGAGAAGGTAGGAGGTGGAGGGAGTTGAGAGGGGAGAACGAGGAGGTGCAATGCCTGTCACTTGAAGTGTTATGAAACGAACCAAAAATTATACTCCCTCCATTCTTTTTTACTTGTCGTCAATGAATTTGACCAAATTTTTTTATTGTTCGTGTTATTTAAAAAATTAGATTAAATGTGTAAAATTAAAAATTAGGAGTCAAAAACCTTTAATAATAAATCAAATTCTAACAAAACATTTGATATTTCTTATACTTTTTAAATAAGACGAATGATCAAAATTATTGGTCAAAGTCAACAACGATACACAAAAAAGAACAGAGGGAGTATTTGCTAGCAGCAGATTGTTGTTATTATATTTGCTACGTCATGAGAAGCCATATATGTTTCCTGTCATAAGCTTAGTTTGAGAAACCCGTGGCGTTAGCACGGGCATGAGTAATAGTAATTTGTAAAAAATAGATGTTTTATCAAAAGGTGAACTGTGTGAGCGAAAGGGCCGGGCGAAGGATGATTTTTCTAGCCCGGCCCGAACACGGCCCGGCATGCTTTGAACCGGGCCATGTCGTCCTATGGGACCTGTGTGCCAATTTGTGTTTATTATTCCAATCCAAAACACTGCAAAAGGTCAACTTGTGTTAGGAACCTGTGTTAACTATTTTTTACGGAAATCCTATGTAACATCCCAAAATTTAAATCACAATAAAAATCACTCCGAATTAAGCTCCTATGCTTTGATCCCCGCCTCCGCTCCCTCTCCGGCCGAGCCGAGCTTCTGGTGAGCTTCCCCGTTCTCCCTCCTTCCTCCCTGACCTCCCAATTCAGCTCCTCCGGCCTCTCCTCGCCTTGGCACCGTGCCGCGCCGCCCGCCTCCACCACGGCTCGCCACTAGCCACCGTCGACGCTTCCCCGTGCACGGCGACCACCCAAATGAGCTCCCCTAACCACCGTGCACCTCACCAACCACTCAAACCCGAGCTCCCGCGCACAGCAGCGCGTTTCCGCGGTCCACCGCCACCGTCGCCAACTCCGGCGAGCCCTAGACGCCACTCCAGTGACCTCCGCTGTCCGTTAACCTCACCGGTCGGTCAGCCTCCTCGCGTAGATGCCCGGCATGCATTCTTTCACCCCAAACGAGCAGCGCCACCACCGGCGGCGATGATTCCGGCATGGCGCCACCGCCTAGCAGCCGCCATCCCCGCCAACACGCCTCCGCTGTTCATCGTAAGCCAACGGCCCAGATTAAAAGCCCTTTTACCCCTTCGTTTTGGTCCACCATAGACCCATGGACCGAGCTATGTTCTTGGTCCATGAGGTCCATAGACCTTGTCGGTGTTCGATATCACCAACGAGTGATTATTTTAGGGGAAGCGCGTTTTTGGGCTCGGATGGTTCGCAAATGGACACAAGGATTTATACTGGTTCGGGCCGAATACCCTACGTCCAGTTTTGGTGGCTGCTCGTGTTATTTGCGACTGAGATTACAATGGGGGGTTACAGACGGAGGAGGAAGAGAGAGTGCTTCCTGCCTCTAAAGGAGTTCGTGAGTGTTGTTCGCGTGTCTGTACGTAGAGAGCTTGTTGATCTTCGAGACTTTTTTTGGCCTGTCTTCTCCTTTGGTCTCCCTCCCCTTTTATGTGGTGGCGTGAGGAGGGCCGGTTCTGTGAGGCTGGTCGTGGCCGTACGCCGGTTAGGCCGAGCTGTAGTGGACGACGTCTTTGGGACAATAGCGTTGCTTCTGTTCGACGGAGTGGCCCGAGCCGTCGTTCGATGGAGTCCCATCCGTATGGAGGAGCGCCACTGTAGGAGCCTGTATGATGACGCCGTGGTGATGGCCGTCGCTCCGGGGCGTCCTATCGCACAAGACGGTGAGTCTCTGACAAGGGACTGTTGGGGCGACGCCCATCCCGCGGGCGGTGCACGTCGTGCGCATTTATTCTTCCGGGAGCGGTTATCGCCACTGTCCCATCCGGAGTTGGAGCTTATTAATGGCTCAACTGTCCCCGGACATCCGTCTCGTCCGGGGTGGTTGGATCGCCCAGTCTCGTCCGACTCCGGAGGTCGGGCGAGGCGGAACTCTCGTCCGACCTCTCGAGGTCGAGGTCAGGCGAGGCGGAACTCTCGTCCGACCCCTCGAGGTCGGGGTCGGGCGAGGCGGAACCTTTGTCCGACCTCAGGGGTCGGGCACCGCCCGTCCGAGTCTTGAACGTCGGGGTCGGGCGAGACGGAGCAACCTCCCTCGTCCTCGGGCCCGGGTCTATCAAAGCGGAGGTGGTTTGGCTATTCTGCGCGGCTTAGCCTTCCGGGCTAATACGATTAATTAGCCCAGGTACCAAACTTCCACAGTAGCCCCCGAGCCTGAGAAGGAGTGAATAATCTCGTTCTCAGGCTCCCGAATTGTGATGTTCTGCGATCCCGCGCGGATCTCTTTTTGCGATTCCGCTCTCCGGGTTCTCCGCTCGTCGCGGATCCCCGACCGGAGGCGCGGTTCGTCTTGAACCGACCTCCACGCGTCCGTTCGCCAGACGAGGAGGTTGAGCCGAGCCGCACTATACCCCGAGGGCCGTAGTGCGACGCTCATCGAGCTGCTAACGGGTAGTTCAAGTGGAGCCCCGGGATCCCTTCGGGGGGATCCCGACGTAGGCCAGCTGGTGGCCGGTCCCAATATTCCCAGTCGCCGACCCATATAGTTCTCGGTTCCATTCGATAGGTTCCGAGGGCTCGTTGCCTCCTTGCGATAGGATACCCATGGGTCGGCACGAACCATCATTAGGCTCGACGAACCGGGACTCGAACACGGGTTACGGTGTCCCCGGCGCCAGAGCGCACCCTGGACGCTAAACGGGGGCGCCGTTTTCTGTCCCTTGCTCTATTCGTGCCACGAGCGGCTGTCGAACCCGTTCGGCGGGCTAGCCTTCGAACTCTGCACGTCGTCGGGGCGTGTTTCAGCCCAAATCTTGGCCTGACCGAGCAGTGGCTCAAAGCCGCTGCGCTCTGCGATCCCGTACGGATCTCTTTTGCGATTCCGTCCTCCGACTCCGCTCGTCGCAGAGTCCCGTCCAGAGACGCGGTTCGTCTTTATTCGCCTTCCCACGCGTCTGTTCGTCAGACGGGGAGGTTGAGCCGAGCCGCACTATACCTCGGGGGCCGTAGTGCGACGCTCATCGAGCTGCTAACGGGTAGTTCAAGTGGGGCCCCGGGATCCTTCGGGGGATCCCGACGTAGGCCAGCTGGTGGCCGGTCCCAATATTCCCAGTCGCCGACCCATATAGTTCTCGGTTCCATTCGATAGGTTTCGAGGGCTCGTTGCCTCCTTGCGATAGGATACCCATGGGTCGGCACGAACCATCACTAGGCTCGACGAACCGGGACTCGAACGCGGATTTACGATGCCCTTGACGCCCGGGCGCCCAGGCGCTAGGGTATTGGCCGCTAGTGGGCCCATCGTAATCCACCCCTCACTCTAGTTACGCCCTGAGCGGCTGTCGAACCCGTCCATCGGGCCAGCCTTCGAACTCGTGGGGCCGTCGGGGCATATTTCAGCCCTTATGGACCATACCTGACTAAGTCACGAGCCGTGCGAAAACTGAAACGGCGGGCACGACTCAGGCGTCAGGTTAGGTCGGGAGCGTTCGTCGCACCGATCGAGTCGGTCGCAATGACGCCGGTCGAACCGACCGAGGGTGGAACCCTGCACACGAAATATATATGCATATATATGTATCGATTTACTGCGGAGAGGTTCGTACGTACCCGTCGGTTTGACTTCCAGCGGGGCATCTGTCACGCGGATAGAGGCGGTCGTGGGGGCGCCGGTCGAATCAACTGGGGATGCCGTCCCGTCGGTCTGTCGGGGGGTGCACCGGGCGTTCGCCGTCGCCCGGTCGCCCTATGTCAACATCGCCCTCGACTACTTGAGCGAGGGCTTTGCCGCCGGTTATACCGATGCCGAGCTGGACACCATCGAGACGGAGGCGGCCCCCTTCGCGCGGGAGCTTGCTGCGAGCACGGCGGAAGAAGAGGCAGGAAGCGTGCCCCCTCCTCCCCCGGCAGAATAGGAGTTAGAATAGTCTTTAGTTTTGTACTTAGGACGGCCGAGGCCAAAAGGGCCTGGCCCTTTTGTAAGTCAGAATGGATTGAACATTTTCTGACTACGGAAGGTGTTTCTAAGTACTTTCATGAAGGCGTTCCTTCACAGAACCGCGAGGGTGTCCGACCCCTTTTTCCTTGTTTTCGATTCTCAGGAGTCTTAGGCCACGGGCGGCTCCGACGTTCCGTCTAGCCGATGAGCGCCGTTGCCGTAACCTTCGGGGTCGTAGGCGTTGCGCGGTCCGACCAACTAGACTTCGCATCTTCTTCCGCTTATGACTTTCCCTTCTGAGATTCGAACGTGGGGCGAGGGGTCGAGACCCCTGAAGAGGGTAAAGTTTCGTTTACCCTCTCCTCGAAATTTTGCAAGCGAAATGGCAAAATTTTAGCGAGGGTCAAGGTGCGCGCGCGATGCGCACCTTACAGGTGTAGCCCCCGAGCGGGGTCCGACTCCCGCGTGACGGGGGTCGGGCGCCGCTTAGTAAAACGGCGGAATTTTAACGAGCGCTCGGGGTGCGCGTTTAGTACGCGCACCCTGAGGGTGTAGCCCCCGAGCGGGGTCCGACTCCCGCGTGACGGGGGTCGGACGCCGCTTATCTCAGTTGGGACGGGGTCAAACTACCGTTAGTTCTAGGTCCTTCGTTGCAGATGAGACGGCAAAAAATTTTCATAAGAGTCAAGGTGCGCGCGCGATGCGCACCTTGCAGGTGTAGCCCCCGAGCGGGGTCCGACTCCCGCGTGACGGGGGTCGGGCGCCGCTTATCTCGGTGGCGAGGAACGGTAAGACTACTACGAGTTCTAGGGATAGAAGCGACGTAGCTGTTCGATGTTCCATGCGTTGGCGAGTTCTTGTCCGTCCGCCGTCTACAACTTGTAGGAGCCGGGTCGGAGAACTTTTGAGACGATGAAGGGCCCTTCCCATGGAGGTGACAGCTTGTGGCGGTCCTTGCTGCTCTGAACACGTCGAAGGACGAGGTCGCCGACGTTGAACGCTCTTTCCCGCACGTAGCGGGAGTGGTAACGTCGCAGCGCCTGCTGGTATTTCGCCGATCGCAGGAGCGCTACGTCACGCGCCTCGTCGAGCTGATCCATGGCGTCTTCGAGGGACGTCTGGTTGCCTTCTTCGTCGTAGGCTCTGATCCTCGGGGCTCCGTAGTCGAGGTCGGTCGATAGTACGGCTTCGGAGCCGTACACCATGAAGAAGGGGGTGAACCCCGTCGCCCGACTCGGGGATGTCCGTAAACTCCACAGTACGGCGGGCAGCTCGGCTGCCCATCGCCCGCTGAACTGTTTCAGCCGGTTGTAGATATGTGGCTTCAGGCCTTGAAGGATCAGGCCATTGGCGCGCTCGACCTGCCCGTTCGTTCGGGGGTGCGCCACGGCCGCCCAATCTACTCGGATATGGTAGTCGTCACAGAACTTAAGGAATCGCTTCCCTGTGAACTGCGTACCGTTATCCGTGATGATGGAGTTTGGGACCCCGAAGCGGTGGATTATGTCGAGGAAGAACTCGACTGTCTCTTCTGGTCGGATTCTAGTGATCGGCCGGGCCTCAACCCACTTGGTGAACTTGTCGACAGCTACCAAGAGGTGGGTGTAGCCCCCGGGTGCCTTCTTGAGTGGTCCGACCAGGTCCAATCCCCAGACCGTGAACGGCCATGTGATGGGAATGGACTGTAGTGCTTGTGCCGGCAGATGGGTCTGCCGGGCGTAGAACTGACAGCCTTCGCACGTACGGACGATGTGCGCAGCATCGTTGACGGCAGTCGGCCAGTAGAATCCCTGTCGGAACGCGTTTCCGACGAGGGTTTTGTGCGCGGCGTGGTGGCCGCAGACCCCTCCGTGAATGTCTCGCAGCAGCATCTTCCCTTGCTCGATGGGGATGCAGCGCTGCAAGATTCTGGTGAGGCTCCTCTTGTAGAGTTCTCCGTCGATGACGGTGAAGGACTTGGCGCGTCGCGCGATGCGTTGTGCCTCCGTCTTGTCGGCGGGGAGTTCTCCTTTGAGGAGTCGGTTGAGGTACGGCGTCCTCCAGTCGTCTGGAGGCTCGTACTTGGTGCGGACGCCTCGTCGATCTCCATGACGCAGGGGTCGGGAGGCGTCACGGCCGATCCGTCCCCTTGTGCCTGGGGCGGCTCGGTGCCGACCCCCGGCGTATCTTGGGGTCGGATTGATGGTCGGCTCTGATCGTGGGCGAAGACCCCTGTCGGGACCTGTTCGCGCCCGGCTGCCATCTTGGCCAAGGAGTCGGCTTCTTCGTTTTGTCGCCTTGGGATGTGCCTGAGCTCGAGGCCGTGGAACTTATGTTCCAACTTGCGGATCTCCCTGCAGTAGGCATCCATGGTCTCGTTGTGGCAGCTAGACTCCTTCATGACCTGGTTAACGACGAGCTGGGAATCGCCCCGAACTTCGAGTCGTCGGATTCCCAATTCGTTGGCGATCTTGAGGCCGTTGACGACCGCCTCGTACTCGTCTACGTTGTTGGACGCGGGGAACGAGAGGCGGATTGCGTACTTCATGCGCACCCCCAGAGGGGAGACGAAGACGAGCCCGACCTCTGCTCCCTTTCGCATCAGCGAACCATCGAAGTACATCACCCAATACTCCTGGTCGATAGGAGCCATGGGTAATTGTACTTCTGTCCATTCCGCTATGAAGTCAGCCAAGGACTGGGATTTGATCGCCGTTCGGGGGGCGTATGTGATGCCCTCGCCCATCAGCTCAAGAGCCCACTTCGCGGCCTTGCCCGTTGCGTCGCGGTTCTCGATGACTTCGCGCAGTGGGAAGGAGCTGACGACGGTCACCGGGTGAGACTCGAAGTAGTGTCGGAGCTTCCTCTTAGCAAGGACGACGCCATAGAGGATCTTCAAGATTTGGAGGTACCGCGCCTTCGTCTCCGACAAGACTTCGCTCACGTAGTAGACCGGTCGCTGAACCTTGAGGACGTGGCCTTCTTCCGTCCGCTCTACGACGAGGGCGACGCTGACGACCTGGGTCGTTGCGGCGATGTAGAGGAGGAGAGGCTCTTTCGGGGTCGGAGGTACCAGGACTGGGGGCTTCGACAGGATGTCCTTTATCTTGTCGAGTACGTCCTGTGCCTCGGGCGTCCATTGGAATCGCTCGGATTTCTTCAGGAGCTGGTAGAGGGGGTGTACGCGTTCTCCGAGACGTGAGATGAAGCGGCTCAAAGCCGCCAAGCATCCGGTCACGCGTTGTACTCCCTTCAAGTTTTGAATCGGGCCCATTCGGTTGATGGCCTCGATTTTCTCCGGGTTGGCTTCGATGCCTCGCTCGGAGACGATGAATCCGAGCAACATTCCCCTCGGAACCCCAAAGACGCACTTTTCGGGGTTGAGTTTGATGTCGTTTGCTCGGAGTTTAGTGAAGGTCCGCTCCAGGTCGGTGATGAGCTGGTCGGTCTTCTTGGATTTGACGACGATGTCGTCAACGTATGCTTCGACGATGTCTCCCATGAGTTCGTCGAAGCATCTGATCATGCAGCGCTGGTAGGTTGCGCCTGCATTCTTGAGTCCGAATGGCATCGTGACGTAGCAGTACGATCCGAACGGAGTGATGAAGGATGTCGCGATTTGATCGGATTCCTTCATCCGGATCTGATGGTATCCGGAATACGCATCAAGGAAGCACAGAGCTTCGCACCCTGAGGTGGAATCGACTATCTGGTCTATGCGTGGCAAAGGAAAAGGATCCTTCGGGCACGCTTTGTTGAGACTAGTATAGTCAACACACATTCTCCATTTCCCATTCTTTTTTCGTACAAGGACGGGATTGGCTAACCATTCGGGGTGGTACACTTCCTTGATGAAACCGGCTGCCAACAGTTTGGCTACCTCCTCTCCGATGGCTCTGCGCTTCTCCTCGTCGAAGCGGCGCAGGCGTTGCTTTACCGGGCGGGAGTCCGGCTTGATGTGCAAGGAGTGCTCGGCGACTTCCCTCGGAATGCCAGGCATGTCCGAGGGTTTCCACGCGAAGATGTCGACGTTCGCGCGGAGGAAGTCGACGAGCACGCTTTCCTATTTGGCGGAGAGGGATGTCCCGATTTTGGCCACCTTCTCGGGGGCGTTGTCGGGGTCGAGCCGGATTTCCTTGGTGCCCTCGGCGGGCTCAAAGGATCCGGCGCTGCGGTTGGAGTCGGGGGCGTCTTCGGTGATCTGCTGCCGAATGACGGCAAGCTCCTCCGTGGACGCGATGGTGGCGGAGGCGAGCTCGCCGCTCTCCGTCTCACATTGGTAGGCGCGCTGAAAAGAAGCGCCTACTGTGATGACCCCCTTCGGCCCAGGCATCTTGAGCTTCAGGTAGGTGTAGTTGGGGATAGCCATGAACTTCGCGTAACATGGCCTCCCCAAGATGGCGTGGTACGACCCGTGGAACCCGACTACTTCGAACGTGAGAGTCTCCGTTCGGAAGTTGGTCGGTGTCCCGAATGTGACGGGCAGGTCGATCTGCCCAAGTGGGACGGCCTGCTTTCCCGGGACGACGCCGTGGAACGGGGCTCCGGTCGGTCGGATGAGCGACCGATCGATGCCCATGGCGTCGAGCGTCTCGGCGTAGAGGATGTTGAGGCCGCTGCCTCCGTCCATGAGGACTTTGGTGAGACGCTTCTTGCCGATGATGGGGTCGACTACCAGTGGGTATCGACCCGGTCGGGGGACGTGGCTGGGATGGTCGGATCGATCGAATGTGATCGGGGCCTCCGACCATCGGAGGAAAGCTGGCGTCGCGGGCTCGGCCGCGAACACCTCGCGACGCTCGACCTTCGCTTGGCGCTTCCCTCCTTGCGCCTCTGGTCCTGCGAAGATCATAAGGCAACCGTCGGGTTCGGGAAATCCGTCGTTACCTTCGCTGGCGTCGCCCTCGCCCTCTGCTCCCTCGTAGGCTTGTCGAGGCTTGCCTTTCGGCTTGCCCTTCGGTGGCCCGTGGTTCAAGAACCGCTTCAAGAGCGAGCAGTCCTTGTAGAGGTGCTTGACGGGGTATTCGTGGTTGGGGCATGGGCCGTTCCACTTCTTCTCGAAGTGGTCCGATGTCTCCCCTGCTGGCGCCTTGGCGCCCTTGCGTTCTGCGGCCGCAACCATCTGTCCTTCGGATGATTGTTGCCGGTTCTTCTTCTTCTTGCGGGAGCGGTTGGAGGGACCTTCGCCGGAGCCACCCCCCTGCTTTCCCTTCGCGTCGGGGCGATCGAAGATCGCGCCCACGGCTTCCTCGCCGGAAGCGTGGCTGGTCGCGATATCCAGGAGTTCCTTGGCGGTTCGAGGACTCTTGCGCCCTAGCTTGTGGACTAGGGTACGGCAAGTAGTCCCGGACAGGAACGCCCCGATGACGTCGGCATCGCCGACGTCCGGCAGCTCGTTGCATTGCCGGGAGAATCGTCGGACGTACTCCCAGAGGCTTTCCCCCGGTTTCTGTCGACAGTTCTTCAAATCCCAGGGGTTGCCCGGGCGCGCGTAGGTCACTTGGAAGTTTCCCACGAAGATTTCCCTTAGGTCGGACCAACTCGAGATCCGATCGACGGGGAGGTGTTCGAGCCACGTTCTGGCCGAATCGGCCAGGTAGAGTGGCAGGTTGCGGATGATGAAGCGATCATCATCCGGTCCTCCGGCTCGGCAGGCGAGCCGGTAGTCTTCGAGCCAGAGGCTCGGATTTGTCTCTCCAGCGTATTTCGGCACGTTGGTGGGCGGCCGAAAACGCTGTGGAAAGGGAGCGCTTCGTATGTGGGAGCTGAAGACGCGAGGGCCCGGAGCATCAGGGCTCGGGCTCCTGTCCTCGTCATCGTCGTAGCGCCCCCTCGGCGCGGGTGACGTCCTCGGCCCACCTCGGGAGCGCGTTCCGGCTGTCGCCGTCGCGCCTCCAGGGTAGCACGGGCATCGCGGTTTGCACCGAGACGTCCACGGACACAGGCTTTTGAAGCCTCGTCCGTCCCTGGGTGTGTCTGCTGTACGGACGCGTTCGGAGTATGCGATTTACGCGCTCGCGATCGCGAGCTCTCCGCTTGCTGTGCCGCTGCTCGCTACAGCAGCACCTCGACTTCACGTTGAGTGCGTCGGGCTTCGGGAGTGATGGGTTCAGGGAGCTCCCGAAGCAACGCCGCTGCTGCAGCGAGGTTTTGGCTCGCCCGCGCGAAATACGGGGGGTCGTCGCCCTCCTCCATGATGCGCTGTCGCACATCGCGCGCCATGGAGCGGGCACGTCCACCGGGCTCGGCGCGAGCGAGCTCTCGGTCGATCTCCGCCTCCTCCTGTTCCAGCTGCCGTTGGCCTCGCGGAGTTCTTCCCGACGCGCTTCTAACTGGTCAGGCTGCACGTCGCGGGGGGGAGTTCCAGAGGCTGGCGGCAGCTGGGTGAGAGGGAGAGTATCCCTTGTACCGAGAGGGTCCTCGGTGTGTGCCATGAGGCACTCGCGCGAGGGATTGTGGCTCCCCTCGCTGTGTTCCGGATCGGAACCTCTGTTTGCCTCATCGAGGAGGTCGAAAAAGGATTCCGACGCGTACCCGGCCATCCTGACAAACTCGATGTTTGCGGGCTCTGGGTCACGGTACTGGACCGTGCGATGAGTTGTGGTCTCATCGATCGCGTCACCCGCCAGAGCAGGTGACGAATGATGTGGGTCAGAGGAGTGGATTGGTGGAGCTGAGACAGTCGTCAGCACCAAGCCATCCTCCTGGGCGACGAAACTAAGACTTCCGAAATGCACAAGTGCGCCAGAAGCCCATCCGCTTACGTGGTTGGCCATCCGAACCAGTGGGATGATCGTCGAAAACGCGCTAAGCCCCTACCTGGCACGCCAACTGTCGGTGTTCGATATCACCAACGAGTGATTATTTTAGGGGAAGCGCGTTTTTTGGGCTCGGATGGTTCGCAAATGGACACAAGGATTTATACTGGTTCGGGCCAAATACCCTACGTCCACTTTTGGTGGCTGCTCGTGTTATTTGCGACTGAGATTACAATGGGGGGTTACAGACGGAGGAGGAAGAGAGAGTGCTTCCTGCCTCTAAAGGAGTTCGTGAGTGTTGTTCGCGTGTCTGTGCGTAGAGAGCTTGTTGATCTTCGAGACTTTTTTTGGCCTGTCTTCTCCTTTGGTCTCCCTCCCCTTTTATGTGGTGGCGTGAGGAGGCCGGTTCTGTGAGGCTGGTCGTGGCCGTACGCCGGTTAGGCCGAGCTGTAGTGGACGACGTCTTTGGGACAATAGCGTTGCTTCTGTTCGACGGAGTGGCCCGAGCCGTCGTTCGATGGAGTCCCATCCGTATGGAGGAGCGCCACTGTAGAGCCTGTATGATGACGCCGTGGTGATGGCCGTCGCTCCGGGGCGTCCTATCGCACAAGACGGTGAGTCTCTGACAAGGGACTGTTGGGGCGACGCCCATCCCGCGGGCGGTGCACGTCGTGCGCATTTACTCTTCCGGGAGCGGTTATCGCCACTGTCCCATCCGGAGTTGGAGCTTATTAATGGCTCAACTGTCCCCGGACATCCGTCTCGTCCGGGGTGGTTGGATCGCCCAGTCTCGTCCGACTCCGGAGGTCGGGCGAGGCGGAACTCTCGTCCGACCCCTCGAGGTCGAGGTCGGGCGAGGCGGAACCTTTGTCCGACCTCAGGGGTCGGGCACCGCCCGTCCGAGTCTTGAACGTCGGGGTCGGGCGAGACGGAGCAACCTCCCTCGTCCTCGGGCCCGGGTCTATCAAAGCGGAGGTGGTTTGGCTATTCTGCGCGGCTTAGCCTTTCGGACTAATACGATTAATTAGCCCAGGTACCAAACTTCCACAGACCCTATTCCACAGTTTGGAAGTAAAAGAATAACAAAAGGAAAACGTTTTCATCTACGAGTAGATACAAAGGACCGAAACTTGACGACTACAGTTCGTCTCCGGTCTGCTGCTCGGTTCAGATAGCTAAACTGTGGTGTTGCAAACCGTAGGCAGGCTGCGTGGAGAGGCTATCTGTTTTTGCGTTATTTTTTTCCTTACGATTCACCAAGGAGTCTATCGATTCTTGTCTATTGCTTACCGATGTTGTACCTCTGAACGCAAGGAATCAA
>LFJQ01000492.1:0-25803 GCA_001182835.1 Oropetium thomaeum
TTCAAATTTTATTATACGACATATAGGTTAGGGGCTTTTGAGATAAGTTGGAAGAAATTCAAATTTATTTGTGTATATGTATTTCAAAAAATTATGTTCAAAAAATTTATGTGTCGAGCTGTATCAGTAGTGCATACAAACAAAAAAAGTTGAAAATTCAATTGTTTTTAAGATTTAAAAATGTGACCGTAAAAAATGAATAATAACAACTAAAGATGATATGGATCATTTCAAAATGAAACAAAAACCGTAATATAAAAAATGGACCAACGTGATAAAGCACATTTTTATGAGATTCTAGAAAAAAGAATCATGTCATTTCAATTAAGTAGGCAAAATGTATACAAGTTCAAAATTATTAATTTGAACTAAAATAGAAAACAGAACTGTTACACAAGAACATCACAACAACACGTGGGACCCACATGGCATTGAAATTTGAAAGCTGGGATCGAGGGAGAAAGTGATAGCTGCATATCGTACGTGTTGCATGTTGAATTGGACGCATTTTTGGTTCTTTCTTGAAATACAAAATTTGCACGCGATTGCTAGTACCTTCTTTCTGACCTGTCGTATATATGCTCGTGATAGGGATGTCATGAGCGAGTGAGGGAGAATTCGGGCCGTGTTGCACGTTGAATTGGATGTATATGTGTGCTAGTACCATCTTCGTGTCGTTATGCTATACAACACTAGTATATCCATATATGGATTCTACCTACTCACTGAGTCGCCATCGTCCCAGCTTTTTATGATATGGTGCAACATTATCAGATGATTGAGCAGTATCACCACTAGGACCACAAACAAGAATAATCCAGTTGTGTTTGTCATTCATGATGGCACACAGGGAGAGAGAGAGAGAAAGAGAGAGGTGCCAAATGAAACAAGAAGGCATGTGTATACGACATACATCCATATTTAGACACTATCCTCTCGACATGAAGAGAGGGAAGAATCCGGAAATGAGTGAATGAATGATAATTAGACATGGCCCTCTTGCTGGAGCGTATTCTGTTACATATACGTGCCACACAGATAAAGGTAACGCATGATTCTTATCTCATTTAGGCAAGAAACATATTATGCCACATTGTTTTTGACAACACATATATCTAGCTAGATTCGGTGTATGAAATTCCTAAAAAAAAAGAGAGATATAGACAAAGAGATACTATTTCACCGTGATGTATCATGTTTTCTTGTCTTATTTTTTATTTTGAAGGAATGGATAATAGGTATGATCGTCTCTCTATGATGGACCTTCAACGTTGTATGAGCACTTTTAATGCCAGTGGTATTTAGCAAATACTAGCCAGTAATTTCGATCTGAAGGTGAAAATACAAATTAAAGTTCACGTTTGTGAATACCATCTTCGTGTTGTGTATATGCTAGTATTCAGGCCATGTTGCACCATCTTATTGTCTTATATATGCTATTCTTATAGAAAAAGATAATAATCCCGCCTCTTCAAAATGTATGCAGCCTCCATGTTATTACAAGAATTCAGCCATATAAATGTGCTGATCACCGTAGGAACGTCGTGTATATGCTATGGTACTAACAACATATAGATGCTAGTTACTGGCTGCGTCATCTCGGATTTGTCTTCTGTATTTTTTTCCAGCTGGCAACAATCTATAATATCTCCGACACAAATATGTTCCTTGAATGGATATATATCGCAAATATATAATGCCTTGTTTTTTCCAAATTAGAGTATCCTGTCTCTTCACAGAACAGGACAAGTGAATACTAGTGCTAGAATGCATGTATCATGCCATCCAAGTCGTTTTGGACCTACTAACAATGCCGACGGGACAATACATATGACACATAAATATTGTCTAGTGACAGACTTACATCTCTTCTTGTCCACCATCATATAGCAAGCCACAATTCTCATAATCCCTCTAGCTACCATATTAGTCTTGGAAAATCCCATACATTAGACACAAGCGTGGATGAAACCTGAAGAGCGAAGGAGCTAGACCGTAGTAGAATTGTGGGCCCTAATTAAGGGTGAAAGAGCTAGCTGGTGGCAGAGAAGGCATGTTCGTCGGATACACCAATTCCTTCTTTGAGAAAACTATCTCAAATACTGGACAATAGTTTGTTGGCCATTAAAATTCTCTTATACTACCTCCGTTTGTAGGACATTAAAAAAAAACAGGAGGTAGTATCTTTACCATGACAGACCCACTCTCGCTTTTGTCACAATTTTACTACACCTCAAGGATACCTTACACAAAAGATTGAGATTATTGCGCCATGCATGTGTCACTGCTACCAATCTCAATTGCAGACCCATGACCTCTGACAACATCTATTATCTATTATGATATAGATCTAGTGTTGGATAATTAGCTTATCCTTCTATATGTTGGATAGTTAGCTGATCCTTCTATGTTGGATAATCAACGCAGCTTGAACTGTTTCGTGGTTGTAATAGGTTAAATGTTTATGATGGGTACCTGCTCTCTTTTTGTAAGTTGGAAATCCCAGCAAAACTTGTGACATTCTAACGTTCTGTTGCTTTAATGAAAGCAGGGCAAAATGCCTACGGTCTAAAAAGACCTCTAACAACATCTATTATAATATAGATCCTTTTTACAGTGCATGATATACTACCTTTAAAACTTTTAAAATATTTTAGTTTTTGCGTCCCACTCTCAATACACTTCAAGTAATTTTAGGTCGTATTATTAGGAAAACTAATGATGGTGACATGAAAATAATAGTGGTGTGTTGTGTGCAGGAGGCAACAACGACGAAGGTGCAAGGGTGAAGATGGGCAGCGGTAGTGGTGTGGTTTGGTGGTGACATGATGTGCTGCAATTTAGTGCATTGTGTCAAATACAAAAATATCCTTCAGAAGAGTACCTTTTATAATGGCATTGTTATGCACTCTAAAAATCCTCTCATTATAACAATTTTAATTCTATTTGAGCAGAAACCACACATACATGGAAGCTTCCGTTTTACTAAGATTTTGGCAAAACCTACATCTTTGGAATAGCAATTATAATGAACAAATGTAGGTAGTTGCAGAAATCTGTATAGATAAACCTAGTTTACCTACACCAACTATTAAAGGAAACCAAAATGCTGCAGCGCCACTACAATGATATATACAAGGACAGTCAATCATTTGCGAAGCTCATCGTTCACCCAATCTTGGGAAGAAGTCTCTTCTGTGGGGCCATCACAATGGCAGTCATGGAAACAGTGGTCGAGACATTTGTTTATGTACCTTTTGCATGTGTAGTACTGCATGTGATGTACGCAAACGGATCCCCAGCCTTGTTTGTGTTAACGAAGCCGACGTCTCCCATCATGGCGGGTTCGGGTACGGCCATCGTCAGCAGCTCGATGGAAAGGTTCATAGTTGTGGACAGAACCGTAATATTAGAACATTGAATCTTAAAACTACTATGAAATATCTTTTATTAATGAACCAATAAAGTACAAAAAAGTGTGTGTCAAAAATTTATGTGCAACTATGAAGCTAAATGGAAAGAAACTACGAAGCCGCTAACCATTCTTTGATCTATGTTTCGCTCTTATAGGGACATGGGGTCAATCAATACCTCTGAAAACAAAAGAAACCTTCAAAACTGCACAATTATTTGTAATGACCAAAAACTGCACAATTGTTTAGCCTACTGCACAATTCTACTCTCTCGGCATTACTCGTCCATCACACATGCATGTGTATGGATCGGACAAGGTGGCGTGTAACATGCTCTCCCAATTTCAGAGAGACAGGTATCACATTATGGTCTCTTTGGGAATAATGTGTATGTCAGGATTCGGTTTTGGCGGCATGCCTTTTCTTTTGTCTTATATCATGGCAGGGATATTTTTTTGGTTTTGGTAGACCTATCATGATTTTGTCGTATGTATATAGGAATTTGTTGCCATGATAATATATTTGAATAAGGCATTAATTTTAGCAAAGCTGTCATGTATAGAATGACCTAGATTATCGGCTCATGAAACAATCTATTCTGAATAGACTTGTCTCTTTTAATTTTATAATATAATTAGTAGGAGCTGTGCTCCTCCTGTTTCTTCAAAAAAATCTATTCTGAATAGAGTTTCGAGTCTCTTTCTCACAACAATATTTGGAAATGAGTGGGAGACGGCATGTATCATGCCCAGCCATGTCGTTTCTTTGGATCTATATCTGGGAATGCTCAACGGGATAATAAGTATGTTGTAAGAATAATTACTATAAGGGCCTCTTTGGTGCTCCCGATGACAGTATTTCACTATGATGGAATTTGTCACGGAGGATATACCACAAGTATCTGCGACTGAAAATGATCTTATAGACGCAGAATTTAAAGAGAATAAAATCAAGGAGGCTATTTTTCAGATGGAACATAATAAAGCACCGGGCCCAGACGGTTTACCAGCGGAGTTTTATCAAGCCTTCTGGGGACTTATTAAAGAGGGCCTAATGGCCCTTTTTTCAGAATTTCATAAAGGGAATTTGCCCCTTTTCATTCTTAATTTTGGAATAGTTACTTTATTACCAAAACAAAAAGAGGCTACACAGATCCAACAGTTTCGTCCAATTTGCTTATTAAATGTTAGTTTCAAGATTTTTGTAAAGTCCTGACTAATCGGATATCCCTAGTGGCACAGAAATAGTTAAACCTTCCCAAACAGCATTCATGAAGGGTAGAAATATTTTGGAAGGGGTTGTTATTTTGCATGAAACAATACATGAGATGCATAGGAAAAAGTTAGATGGGGTAATCTTAAAGCTAGACTTTGAGAAAGCCTATGACAAAGTGAAATGGTCTTTTCTTCAACAAACGTTTGAGGATGAAGGCCTTTTCTCCACGATAGTGCAAGTGGATTGATCAAGTAGTTAGAGGTGGTAGTGTCGGTATTAAAGTCAATGATGATTTAGGTCATTATTTCGAGACTCAAAAAGGACTTAGACAGGGTGATCCTTTATCTCCAATCCTTTTTAATCTTGTGGCCGATATGCTTGCTACTTTGATAGGAAGGGCCAAACCGAATGGAAAGTTACGGGAAGTAGTTCCGCACCTTGTGGAAGATGGCCTTTCTATTTTGCAATATGCAGATGATACCATTTTATTTATGGATCATGATATGGTTTAGGCCAAAGAGCTTAAACTAGTATTAAGTACCTTTGAGCAATTATCAAGACTTAAAATTAACTTCCACAAGAATGAGCTTTTTTGCTATGGTAAGGCTAAGGATAGTGAGCCAGAATATGCACGCCTCTTCGGGTGTAAATCTGGAAAATTTCCTTTTAGATACCTAGGTATTCCTATGCATCACAAAAGACTTTCAAATAAGATTGGGCGATCATTGAGGAAAAATTTCAAAAGAAACTTAGCAGTTGGAAGGGAAAGCTTCTATCCGTAGGTGGTAGGTTAGTGCTGATTAATTCAGTCTTGTCTAGCTTGGCAATGTTTATGCTATCCTTCTTTGAAGTACCTAGAGGGGTGCTCCAAAAGATAGATTATTATCGATCAAGATTCTTTTGGCAGTGTGATGAACACAAAAAGAAGTATAGACTTACTAAGTGGAGTGTACTTTGTAGGCCAAAAGATTGTGGAGGTCTTGGTATTCAAAACTTGGATTTTCAAAACAAGTGTCTTCTGACCAAATGGTTGTACAAATTAGTAAATGAGGATGGGGTTTGGCAAAACCTTCTACGAAGGAAATATTTTTCTAGTAAAACTTTAACTCAAGCTCGCAAACGTCCAGGTGATTCTCATTTTTGGGCAGGACTCCTGAAAGTAAAGGATGATTTCTTTGCTCGTGGGTATTTTAGAGTTTAAAATGGGTCTCAAACTAGATTTTGGGAGGATACTTGGATCGGGGATAAGCCTCTTGGGAAGGCTTATCCAAACCTCTACAGAATTGTTAGGAAAAAGGATGACACATTGGCAAATGTCCTAAGGACTATCCCATTAAATGTGTCCTTGAAGAGGATTAAGGGATGAAAATCTAGATGCTTGGTACCAATTAGTTACTAAGATTGTTCAGATTGACCTCACTAATAATAGGGATGTGTTTGTTTGGAATCTCAAAAGTCGCTTTTTTATGGTTAAAACAATGTACACTAGTTTTGTACAAGAAGGGGTTATACCAAATAAAAGTCCGCTTTGGAAAGTGAGGGTGCCTTTAAAGATTAAAATCTTTCTTTGGTATCTCCAAAAAGGTGTTACTCTTATAAAAGATAATCTAGCAAGAAGAAACTGGCATGGTTGTGTAAAGTGTTGCTTTTGTAGCTCTCTAGAGTCTATTCAGCACCTTTTCTTTGACTGCCATTTTGCAAAATTTATTTGGAATACCGTTTATGTCACTTTAGGAATTCAACCTCCTACTAGCATGTCAAATTTGTTTGGTGCTTGGCTGAATAGCGTTCGCTCTAAGCTTAGAAACCAGATTTTATTAGGTGCTACAGCTATATTTTGGGCTATATGGTTGAATAGAAATGACGTGGTATTTAACAAAGTTAAGACTGACACTTATTTATAGGTCATCTTCAGGGCGACTTATTGGATCAGATAATGGTCACTTCTTCATAAAGAGGAGGATAGGCAGGACCTCAAAGATGGGTGCCGGTTACTGGAAACTGTGAGCATGGAGGTCTTTGCAAAGTTTGGATGGTTAAGTTTCGGAATAGAATTAAGGTTTAATCTTTTGTTCGTTCCTCAAATCGTGTGTATCGTTCGGACGTTTTACCATTTTGTGTTATGTTAGTGTTCCTCTCCATGTGAGGGATTGGGCCTGAGTGTCAGGATTGGTGGTTGTTTAAGCCATGTACTATCTTAATAGTAGAGGCTGAAACTTTGGTTTTATTATCTAAAAAAAGTATGTTGTATGCACGATACCATAATTTAGGCTTCCGGTATACATCAGAAATAGTGGAATACTTCTATGTCCTCTTAGCCATAATTTTTCACGTGTCACGACTCTCATAGCCCTTCTAGATTGATCGGAGGAAATAAGTGTTGAAGGGCGCATTTTTTATTAAATAATTGTATTGTCACAAAAAACTATTTAGGATTGGATTTCTATGTGGAAATAATTATTTCTTTGAAGAAAAGAGGCCTACATACAAAATCACATTGTTTTGAAAAAATGGAAGTAAAATGCAGCATGCTGCATTCTTATTTTTGGATGTCTTCTAGGCTGTTGAACTGTAATAGTATAGATTCATTTATTAATCTCGGATGTCATAAATCTGTGATCCATATAATTAAAAATTAAAAAGTACGTGCGGTTTGCCAGAAGCATCCTTATCACTAGCCAACAACGTACACATCGACACAATTGGTAGTTTGGTAATTTTGACGGGTTTGATCGGTGGTGTTTGATTGTCTTTGTTTTATGTGCAATGTACACAAAACTCTTGTTGGATTCTAATGGGCGGGATCAGTTAGACAAACCTGAATCACGTGCAGATCGAGAGAGAATCAAATGAAAAACAAAAACCAGGGACATACCAATATAATGGTAAAGAGGGGTACGTAGACAATTTTAAGACATTTAGTATGTAGCAGTGGTTGATATGTATAAGAGATTTTGTTTCTTCTTATGTGGATATGAGAATTTTTTATTAGTTGGATTATATATAGTGTATGCTTTAGCTAGCTAAATCACATAAGGCCGATGAAACCATATTAAAATCCGACTGTGTCGTGTGTGGCAATAGAGTTACTTGTGAACAAATATGATGACACATGTTGAACAGTTGGTAACAAAAAAAAGTAGCACACTTTATTAGATAGGAATACATATATGGCGGTACAAGTCCACATTCAAGCTTCAACGGACACACAGGAGACACCCCTGCACTTATGAATTATTACTGACGAGACTTACATGGTGATGTTGGAATGCGTGGAACATTACACATTATTTTATAAAACATGCGATGAACTGTATAGGGATTCCAACATGTTGACATCGGCAACACAGTGGACACGATACGCTCATCGGACACTATATTATCGATATACGTATGTTGATATGGAGGACACTTGTTTACAGGGTGCCGGGTGCGGGGGATTATGCATTGGTGCAGACACAGCCGTTCTTGAGCACACAGTCGATGAAACAGGCTTTGGCGTCCTCTGCCGGGCTTTTAATGATGCACTTGCCAGCGCAGGCACAGTTCCTAGAGCAGATGAAGTTGTCAGGTGAGCCGACCTCCGAGGTTAGTCCCACACAAGTATCCTGTGGGAGGACTTCGGGATCTGCAGCCGCTAGAGGCAGCTTCTCCATGGACAGGCTAACGACTGCCAGAAGAACCATGACAGCCACGAAGACCCTCATCGGAGCTGCACTCGCCATTACTATGTTGCGTGGTTATCTCTACTTCCACGGACTAGCTATTGCACGTACTGTTGAGCTACCGTGCAAAACCAGGAGAAGGAGGCCGACTATTTATAGGCATGCTGGCTGCGTTGTCGTCCCTGCTCATGCACCCATAGATAGATACCAGTGGTTAGAGAAGGTTGTTATCTTGGAGGAGGTGGATGGACCACGTACCACACACGTGTACAGATTAAAACCTGGTGATCAATAGGGTTTGTGCCTCTCTATTGGTGTTATACGACGACGATCGAGTTTATTACTGACTAATATAATATAATGGCACACCCGAAGAAAATTCATAAAATTCTAGCAAAAAAGAGAAACCTGTAGCTTCATCACAGTGTCGGTTGAAGGTTTATTTGGTGGAGGAAGCGGGAAGATAATCGTCATCAATACCAACATAAACCATATATGAACATAGAGCTAGCATCTGGCTAAAATAAGCTTCATGGGCAATGGCGATATTTTCCACCGATGATGCTTGCTGCCCTTCGTTTGCCTCATGCACCCTGCCGCCAAATTCGGAGTACTGACTACTCATGGCTGCACTGTCGTGCAGAAAGTCATATAAAGGTATCAATTTCTCATTATGAAAAGGGCATTCCAAATACCTGTAATAATACATATTAACTGCTTCCATATTTTACTAGCTGCTCTGCTATATGCCATTATTGAAAAAAAAACACTCAAAATTAATGCTCCCAACCCTGTCCCCGCTTGTAGTTAATTTGTAATCTGCCATGATGAGAAAGTAACCTAGAGAACGTGAATATGTCAATATTACATGCATGTGTGTTTCTCACCACCTCGATATTATTCTAATAGGAGCTGCTCTAGCTAGCTGCTTGAAGACAAGGGGAATTTATGAACAGTCCCAAACCATTCTTTAATCTCCAACCAAATCCTTCGCTCCCGTATAACCTGCTGCCCCTGAGGCAGTGCTGCCTGCCACTGCCACTGTATAACGAGCTCAGTGAAAATCCACGCAGGTTACTTGCCGTCCAGCCTGCTTTGACATGGTTTACTGAAGGATTCGCCTATTAGGTCGTTCTTAGCGCATATATATATATATATATATATATATATATGTATATATATGTATATATATATATACTACACAGGACCAAACATTACTCCATGATCTGTGGATGCGCACTCCGTTTTGGAAAAAACATTGACACACTAGGACTTCGAAGCAAACCCGTTGTCCTAGCTATAATGTCAATATTAATTTGTCCATAAACATGAAAAGTAATTAACAATCTGGACATATTGGACCAAGCTCCTATTGAGCCTACGATGTTTCTCTCTTCATTTGTTGCAGCCAAGGAGTTGTATCTTAAAAACATAATTATAAGGGAGAAGGACACACTGGTGTGTGGAGATCTAGGATGATAGTTTAGTTGGTACCACCTGAGGCGGTCTATCGACCAACCCAATATTCGACACTTGTCCACATGTATGGCCATCATTACCCTTCGAGAGATATATGCCAGCATGCATATATTCTACTCTCTGCTATCCATCACACGTGTAAGTACAAATCTTAGAATGTGTCGTGCATCACGTACGCGCACCTCCAATTTGATGTCAAAAGATATCTTATAATGTGTATGAGAATAGATTTTGAAAGCCGTGGCACAACTTCCACCTGTGTCGACATGATAAATAAAATGGAGTGTTATAGTCCTTGGACCACAAATATACACGTGCACGCATAGAGGGTGTGCGTGTGTGTGTGAGAGAGAGGGAAGTATTTTACACTACCATTTTTCTCTTTTCATCCTTGCAGTGGCAGACCCAGATACTTTTTATGGATTGGGCAAGTATATATTCAGTTAATTCAGAAACTAAACTATCCAGCGCTCAAAGGGGAAAAAAAAGAAAAGAAAAAAAAACTGTTGCTGCTTGGGCCATGTTTTTTGCTGCTCACGCGTCCGTGGTTGTGAGAACTGAGGAGGGGTGCATCCAGCGTCCGTAGCCATTGGTGCATGCGAGCAGCTGAACCCGGGCAGCGCGCGGACTAGCTAGGGTTCCCGGGCCCTGGGTCAAACCGCCGCTGCTTGCTTGAGAATCTATTTATGTTTGGAAGAAGTATGCATTTGTCTTTATCTTGGTCAGGACATTGTGCCTTTATCTATGTAGCTAGCTAGGGCACGTATATGAATGAGTTGGAAACACGCATCGTTTAAGAATATACTACTCCGCTTATTTGTTCGTCATTTTTGATCATTTGTCTTATTTAAAAATTATAATTAATATTATATATTTTATTATGATTTGTTTCATGACTAAACATAGTTGAACCACAGCTTAAAATTTTGCACATCTGAAAAAATAGATGACCATTTGTATTAAAGTTGTGTCAGACAAATAAATGACGTAATTAATTTTTTTCTAGACCAGAGAGCATCTTGGGAGGCACAACGGCTTTTTATAGAGGCGGGGCTTACAATCAAGACAAATATTTAAGAAGGACGTAGTCGCAACAAATCTTTTATCTGTATTAGGAAACTACTAAGGAAAGCACACAAGTTGTACAAGCTAGGAAAAAGCTAACAAAACACAGCACAACGCACTAAAACTCTATCCTATACCCACAGAGGGCAGAGCTTCATCCAAGGTGTTCGTCATGTCCGAATTAACCTTATGTTGTATGCCATTTCTAGAATCTTCAGTCGATCTTTAACAGAGGGCTGAGCATGCTCCAACTCTGCATCATTTATATTGATTTATAGGTCACTGCTGATGGGGAATTGATGACTTGAGAAAACCATGCATGCATGTTGTTCTGGGTCAGCCATAATGAAACGTTGTCGCTGCAGCAAGAAAGATTAGAATAGCTTTGTGTTTCTCTTCCATTTCAATCTGCAAGAGGGTGATCAAAATGAAAAGGCAAAATGGTCCATGGTAATGCACCCTATTGAAGCATCATGAAAATCTTGCTACTGGGCAACGAAACATGATATGCCTTGATTTTAGATGTTCATAGAATTGCAGCCTATCTTTGTATTTATCAAAGGAAAATCTTGATGTTATTTGGGATTTTTGCTCTCCAAATCCCATTTTAGAGTCTATCCAGAGTTCCAATATGTAGAACTGAATTATAAAAGGGAAGAAGTAGTAAATTTCTTTGTTTGATTACTGATCTCATGCTTAATAAAAACTGAGTCAGATTCATCTGTAAACTCTAATTCATGAAGCCGATGCATCAAGTGATCCCACTCTTCCAGAGTTCAGTTGTGGTCAGATTCCTTCTAAACTCTATTTCTATTTCTGGAGCATTGTTGGCGAGTACTTTTGCTGACAAGCTGTTTGGCGGTATCTACCTTTTCATGTAATAACTTTCTTACTGAAAAAAAATCTTGTCAATAGAGATAGTGTCTTTTCTCACAATATGACAATTAGATATGGGTCCGAGAAGCACCTATCGCACCATCCATGTCGGTTGTGTTGATAATGCTGTCGTGATAACTTGATTTTGGCCCTTGAGTGTGTCTTCTAGACCACAATTGTATTGCACACCACAACTCTCACATGCAATAATTGATAGGAATTTTGTCCATATGACAAAAAAAGAGTCGACTGGTTAGTAGGACAGTGAAAATTTTAATTTTGTCTCATTGACACTATAAAATTATGATATTTATGTACAACACACTCAATCAAAAAAATATACCCTTTTGAATTTTTTATATCAATATACAAACGGCATATTAACTTGAAAATTGGTGTAAAGATAGAATTTGTACACAAAGCGTTGGCCATTCTAGTGGTTAACATGTTTCTCTATATGAATGTAGGTCGTTAGTTCAAATCCCAATCTCATTACTCCATCCCAATTTATGTATCATTTCTATCATTCAACATTTTTTTCAAATTATTTGTCATTCTGGCTTCCCAATACTTCCTTATCGCTATCTCTATCTCTTTCCTTCTAGTTTTTCGTATAGCATACCTTTTCACCCCAACCTTAATTCTTGCGTCCAACTGTAGAACCGCAACTAAATTGGGACAAAGTGAATACTATTTTTATCTCTAATTTTTATTTGTTGTTTACCCTAATTATATTGGAATTGACAACAAAATGATGTTGTAGACTAAGTACATTCCTTACTAGTGGCGTTCTAGTCAAGCCATCTTTAATAATGGCATTCTGGTCAAGATGCCCATTTTAGATGGCAACTAGAAGATTATTTATTAAATAGATATCACTATTGAGGTAAAAATACCGCTCTCCTGAACGTCATAAGATTGTTGCAAAATTCCAAGACATTAATGTAGTTAGTAATGAAAAGACGAAGAATCCAATAAGAGTTTTGTCGAGGGTCAATACCAAGGGCGATCAGCTGCCTTAATGACCCATGGCCTTAACAACATGGAGGAGGCGGAAGCAATCTCCGCCTCGCCCGACCCTTGTGTCGTACAGACACCCGACGGGCCGGACCCACGGGCGACCTCCGCTTCGCACGACCCCCGAACGGGGGTCGGATCCTCCACGGCTCGACCAGTGCGCTCGACCTCCCGCCCCCCCCCCTGCGTCAGGGTCAGGAGGCGCGTCGCCCGACCCAGGGTCGGGCGAACCGCTACAAGCCACGAGTAGGCGGGACTGTGGCGGTTGGGCACTAAATGCCTGCTGCTCCCACGTCCGCTGACAGAAGAAGATATCGATAACTCGAGCAAGTGAGGGCAGTGAATGCACACGACGTGCACCGGCCAAAGACTAACGCTGTTCTCCCCGCTCTGTTAGAACCTGCTCCCATGCTAGGATGGGACGTTCCTGAGTGACGGCTCGACGAGCACAGGAACAAGGACGCCGACGCATTCTGCGACCCCCGCCGAAAGTCATCCTCCTGTACGATGGGGCAATCCGATTGACGGGAGCAAACCACACCGTCGGACCAGAAGAAGGCCGCCATGTCGATGACGACAACCACGACGACAAAGCCCAACTTGGGGCGTACGGCCACGACCACCACCCACCTCGACTCGGTTCTGCGTCTCACCCCAGCGATATAAAAGGGGAAGACCGAGATGAGAGGAGGGGGATCTTTTTTGAAGGATCTCTTTCCAGGAGAAGAACAACCAACATTTCTCTACTCCCCGCTTTCATCCAGAGACTTGGGAAGCCGTCCCTCTCTTGCCCGTTTGTACCCCCTACTACAAACAATCGCTAGTAATGCGAGCCAGCTCGAAATGGACGTAGGGCACAATTACCTGAACCAGTATAAATCCTTGTGTCCTCTTGCGAACCATCAGAACCCCCAAAACGCGCATCCCACGATAAATCACTCGTCGGTGGTAACGAATACCGGCAAGTTTCATTTTCATAAATGATGTCATGTAGCACTTTAGATGACGTGGAAAGATAAATATTGAAGAGGGAAGAAATCTATTATTTCATCCAGATGAAATTGTATACCCTATCTCAAATACTATATGTACACACTATTCAAAATGCCATGAAACTATATGAAATTAGAATTGAGATCAAGCATTATATTTGTATGTTATTTGATCAATCACGCTGCACAATAGAATGACGGAGGAAATAGTAGCTCAAAAATAATTCGGCAAACTGGATATGGAGGTATATCATTTTACGCTCTATATGTAACATTTGTCTTGGAAACAAAAAAAATGAACTTCACCAACGGGAATAACATAAAAGACAAGGGCACACCAGCGTGTTGGGTGTAGGGTGATAGCCTATAGTTGTTAGCACCTCAGAGAGGGAGGTCTACGGATCAACCCAATATTCCACACCTGTCCACAGCATTGGCCATCATTACCCTTCAAGGGATATAGTCCCATGCATGCATATTATTCTACTGTCTGTTACCCATTGAGAAGTGTCATGCATCACATGATAAAAAAATAACTTATAATGTTGATGATAGTACCGTGCAAAAACTGTAGCAACAACTTTCCATCCATTTGTCAGCATGATGAATAGATGAGATTGTAGTCCTGTACTCCTTGGACCACAAATATACAGGAGAGAGAGAGGAGAGGTTTCACACTACCCACCATTTATCTCTTTTGGTTATAGTTTATAATCCTCTTGAGATATGAATGGGTTGGAAGCTCATATCGCTTTCGAATAATTACGCTTGGAATCATCCGTCGCTTGAAATTATTTATATTTTGAGGTATGCATTTTCTTTTTTGTCTATATATTGATAAAGACATTGTCTTTATCTCTGTGTAGGCATTATTTTTGGACTTGGGGCATATAGGAATGAGTTGTAAACACGCTTAGAATATATCATAATAAAGTTGGCTTATTAAAGTTGTGATGGACAAATAAAGAGTAATTGAATGTTCCACTTAAAACTTAAAAAAAAAAAAGGGGGGGGGGGGGGGTCTAGATCCTAGCTGCGGGGGAGATCTATCACCTAGCGGCAAAGCGGCTCTCGCACATAGTTTGACTCCAGATGCACGGTCCGCTCAGCTTCCATGGTTCCGCAAACCATCACGCCCACAGGAGCAACCACAGGCCGGGGAGCCATTGTAAACAACGTTGCAAGTTTGGCCCAGTGTCTGTCACAGCTGTTTATTCATGTTGGTCATAGCTGTCATTTTATAACTTTCATTTTTAAGAGTGGCTTAAGCAATGAAATCATGTTGATTTCTACAGATTAAGGAGCCTTTCATGTTTCTCTTCATTTTGTTGCAACCAATGGCTCTCTTGCTGCATTGGTGTACTCCAATGGGATAAATAATTAACGCAATTAGTGATGAAGAGACACAAAGTGTCCTAGAATGAATATTTCCTCTTTTTTAATAAATGATACATCACATCAACACTTTCGATGATGTGGCAAATTACATATTGAGAGAATAACCAGCCTAAACTATATGAAACTAGAATTGAGAGGAAGCATTGCATTTCTTAAGTTATTTCATCATCACCATACAACACAATGGGACAATGGAAGCAACAAAAATTAATCTACAAATTGCATATTTGGTGTTTCCTTTTACGCTATGCTATATGATAGTCTTAGAAGCAAGTAAATGAACTTTCCCATGAGGAATAATACAAGGGAAAAGGTCATACAGGCATGAGCTAGGGTATAGATGGTGATAGTATAGTTGTAGCACCTCGGGACAAGGAGGTCTACCGACCAAACTCAATATTCGTTGGCATGTCCATGTACATGCTCGGCCATCGTTATCGTTTGAGAAGGTGTCATGCACTACCTATGACATATGCAGGTACAAATCTAAGAAGGTGTCGTGCATCACGCATCGCTAATTGCATCCAAAAAATATCTTGTAATGTATATGAGAATATTATGTGAAGTTGTGGGTAACAACTTTCATTTGTTTGTCAACATGTTCAATTGATGGAGCATTGCCAGTCAGTCCTTTGGGACAAAATATTATACAAAGAGAGAGAAAGGATTTTCACACATCATTTGTCTATTTTGAATATAATGCATAATCTTACTGATATATAAATGTTTGGAAGAGACATGTCGTGTATACGGTATGCTGCTGAGGGTGTTAGCCCCTAAAGCGGGGGAGAATGTAATAACGTACCCCTTCCTATTTGAAGCCTGTGTTGTTGAAATTCTGACCTGTGTGGTGCAGTAGCGAAGTGAAGTTGTGGATTGTCCTAGGTGGTTGAGAGTCAATATAAACTCTTATTGTTCCAACCATAGCATCTCAAGAGTTAACCATCTACACGAAGCGAGGCGGAAGTGTAGGAGGTGTGTGCTATGTAAAATACACGTTCCTGCTCAGCATGAGAGAGCTGGGCTGTAAGCAAAATATGGACGCGATGTTACATAGGTCCATGCACATATCCCTACTTCTATGTCTTCTAAATTAACTACAAATTGTATTGCAGTCATTAGTCTAATAGACCAGTACTATACATATCTAGCTAAAAGGATTGGATCTATTGACAGCTTAGGAGGGGCACGAAATTGTTATGATGGACAAAATATTGCTTGCATACAATGAAGTTTTCATACAAAAAAGAACTAGAATTAGTTTGAGTTCTTATGTTAGAATAACCTTTTTTTTCATAGAACGTCGCTATATTAAACCTTTCACAGTAAAATGCACCAGGTATTCTTAATTTCATTTTTGGGTGTTACCTTGCCGCTGAACTCTATGATTTCATATTATGTCCTCGTACTATCATCATATTATTGGGTGTCATGGAAAAAAAACGTCAAAAATTCTTCCACGATAAAGCATCCTTATCATCAAATATCTCATTTGCCGAATTAGTTAGGCATGCCATGATTATTAGAGACGTAATGGTTTTATCAACCAAATGAGAATCACATATCACAATCAAGTAAATTAAGTCATTGGATCTTGAACTGTAACATATTGCAGGCGACATCTTCGTTGACACACAAAGATACTTATGACAACTTATGAAATTCTGAAATTAGTCTGCTCTGTCTCGGTGGCACTCATAATGTAGGGTGTGTACATATGCGGTCATAGGGGGTAATTACTTGTTCATGTAAATGTTTCACAAAAAAAGATTGAGTTGTATCACATCTAAGACCAGAACAACAATTTTGATAATAACTTGTCTACTTCTCTTTGCAATGTTCTATGCATGTGTGTGTGTTATTAGTTTAGGGCGGAGGGAGAGCGGGAGAGAGAGAGAGAGAGAGTTTTGCTTTCCCATTGATACAAACTTACATCCGCATATAAAAAATTAATTAAAACGTGTAGAATAGTTAAATTATTGCACGCCTTATATCACTCTGGCTAGACATCGTAAATTCATCTAGGATGCCCTTTCACATACTACATATACCTGCTGATGAGCAGAGGATGCATGAGTGGTCCATCATGAGCATCCGATGATATTAGGTAGGACACATGGACAACACGACGCGGACTTGTGGACGACACATACTGAGCAGAGTTTGGGTACGTGATTCACGACATACGATTTGTGCGTACATGATTCACGATACACTGTGTTTGCATATGTGATTCACGGCACACTTCAGCTGAGGGTACTAGTTGTTTACAGGAAGCGAATTAATAATATTCGAGCCACAGATGGTGGCAGCTGGGCAGGTGAGCTTAATTCACTACAAAGTTTTGGTTACAATTAATTAATGGGTTCGTTACATCAGTGATAAATCTGTCTAGAGTATTATAAAGTAAGTACTCCTATAAATTGTTTTGATCACTTGCCCAATCCCCAAAACCTTACGGACGCTATGGATACCGTGATGTGTCTATCTATGCTCTAGAGCTTGACTACTTTATCATTTCTTTTAAAGTCCACACCATATTACTAGTTACAAGAATATATAATGAGCTTGACGTACCTGCCGTTTTGTTTAACGATCTTGGTGTCATCATCATCATCATGGTGATCAAGGAAAAAGAAACTAATTGATTTCCAATTTCGTGTAAACCTATTATAGTTGTTGGCTAAAATAAGGAGTAGTAATTTGCAAGGCAGAAAAGATACGTAACAGTAATCTAACATTTTAATAATTCTACTTCTGGAGGCATGGATGCATGTTCGACGAAGAAGGCTGTTGTGTCATCCACCATGCAACTAAGCACCTTCACAACGAGCACGTTGTTCCAGGGAGGAGACTCACACCGACTTTCCGGTGACGGTTCGTATCAAGACACAGGAGTTTGAGGTGCACCGGCATGCCCCGGTCGATATCGTTGCGGTGCTCGATGTTAGCGGGAGCATGGTTTCTGACGATGCATGGAAAAACAAACCAAACAAGAGGTGGCAACTTGTGAAGGATGCCATGACCAAAGTGATCGAAGACAATCTCCCTGGTGAGAAGAACGCTTGTAATCGTGGCATTTAGTAGCTGGATACAAGAACGTACAGAACTTTTGGAAATGAGGAATGTAGGACAGGAAAGTCAGTTAGCATTGGTGAATATGCTGGAACCCTCTGGCGGTACGAATTTCACCATTGCCTTGGAAGAGGCTGCAAAGGTATTCTAATATTCTCTTTAGAATGTATCATATATATTGGAAATTCATTTAAGCATGGATATGCTTTTTTCAGTAACTTTACTACTCAAAAGCATATATGGAAGGTGTACAATGAGATGGCTAGACGTTATTAACTAAAAATGATTAGGCATAGTAAACAAATTTTATAGGCTTCAGCATGGTTTTACAGAATATTCCATCTTCATTCATTGTTACTTATGTGACAACCAAACTAACAAACAAATACACATGCAATTAATGCATGCGGATCCTAAATACCGTAAAGAAGAAGAGAAGGACCGTTTGGCTTTCATCATATTCCTCTCAGATGGACGAGACGGCTCGGGCTTCAGACTAGAAACATGAAAACAGACTACCCAATCCATACCTTCGGGATCTCTAAAGAACACGATCGCAAAATGTTGGAAGGCTTGGCCACAAAGTCGTCGGGAAGCTACACTTCCATCGCCGACGACGACCTTGAGAAGATCTCGGAGAAGCTGGATCAACATTCCGACAAGCTCACTTCCATCGCCGCCGTGGACGTGCGCATCGATCTCAAGTCGTTACATCCTGGAGTGTACATATCACGAATAGAATCGTCCGCGGACGCCCGCGCCGGTGACAGCTTCAGCAGCGAGATCAGCGCCGACAAGCAGTCCGGCAAGATCATTGCCAGCGCCGTCTCCTCCGGCAAGGAGAGGGACTTTCTTGTCTACCTGGACGTGCCCGCCGTAGCAGCAGCAGACCTGCTGGCGGGATCATCAACAATGGAGCTGCTCAGGGTCGGAGGGGTCTACACCCAGGCGACTTCAGATCAGAAGCGGCAGGTCGCCCTCGGTGAGTCAGTCGTCACGGTTGAGAGGCCGGCCTCTGAATCTGATGAATCGCCGGCCGGCGGCCACTGCGAGGAGCTGGACTTGATTCAGGAGCGCATCAAGTACTGGTGCAAGGTGAAGCAGGATTTGTCCGGATTCTATGACAAGGCTGAGCAGGAGGCAAAGGCAACGGCAGCGGCAGGAGAGAAGAACAAGTGCGAGTGCCAGGTAACCAAGGCACTCCGGGAGGCGTCTCTGGAGGCCACCACAAAGCCATGCACTACGGCATATACACGGTACTAATACACAGCATACATATATGTTTATTTAGATCTTTTGGTTATTATTAGCTCATTCATTCTCTTCATGATGTGCTCTTTCTTGCGTCAACTGCACGCGTTCAACTCTCATCAGCGGATTTTATAAGCACATGAACGCGTGGCATAATATCAGCGTTCAGATCAAGTGGAGGGACTATAAGTCCCTACAGGCCTTTATTTATATCTTTCTAATTAGATTTCCAGGTGAAATTAATAATGTCAATTGATTACGTGCATGCACTCAAGCTGAGGCAGTGCAGCAGCAAGGCGACAGCGGAAACCGTGAAATCACCAGCAACAGTCTGAAGGGATGTCGAGGACCAGAGCAGGCTTGATTGGCATAAGCCAAACGAAGAAGCACATTTCGTACGTGTCCATGAATATGGCTTGATTGGCATCATCCCGGCCTGCATCATTATATATTATATTCCTTGGAGCTAGCTTCTCAGTTCTCTGTAATAATCATGTTAATGAAAGAACATGAACCACACATACTTGAGTTAAACAAGGGAATTGTTAGAGAGATACATAACTATTTAAGATTCTCTTAGATTTTGTGCATCTGCACATCGCGTATTCGCAGCAAGCATCTTATCTGCATTTGTCACTAATGAATTGCCAAACAAGGTACTCCTCTATTGTTTTATTTCCTGTCGTTAAGACAGGTTTTTTAGGTTTATTAATAGGTCATTTAGGATGTCCTACACGAAAAATATAAAAATGGATGAGTAATTATTAGACTGATAAGTGCCTAAATAAATGGACTGTCGCAACTCATATCCATGGAGTGTAATAAGCAGTAGGCACGTAACTAAAACAACAATATACACTGTATCATAAGGGCTTCGACAAGAGGTTTTATTCGTTCTTTGAGCAAAAGATAAAGATCTGATAGGTTTGAACCACAAAACATCTATTTGAAGACAATTCATCGACCAAAAAATACCAACATCAACAAATGATGTTGCAACGCTTGGATTAATAATGTTACAAAGACCGAAACTTGAGTTTACAAATATCTAATTATTCTTACAGACCAGTGAAATTCTTAATGATTCGTTCATTGGTTTCTTCAGGTGCAGCTCGTTTGTCACAAAGGCAAAGCATATCCTATATCACAAAAATATGAGATGAAGTCAGATCACAACACATGTATTATACACAACAATTTGCATTTGTTTCCAGTAAGGGAAAAATTACCCATGTTTCATTATCAATATCAAAGTTTCTAGCAAATTGAACTCAAAATAGAAAAGATAAGCAAGATTACAGGAAACCATACATTTAGGTATTCTAGCAAAATTGAACTGAAAATATCAATGATAAGCAAGATTATAGGCAACCATATATTTAGGTATGCTCTTTTGTGTTCACAAGAGTACACAGATGGACCAACATCAAAAGTTGATGTTTCATTCATGTTCTAAAATATCCAAAAATAAACAAGCTTTATTTTTAACTCAGTGTCCTCACTTCTCTGGTGTGCACCTCCTAGCCAAGGTCAGATGCGCTTGTTTAAACCTATAATAATCAGTGTCAAATATTGAAACCCCATTCTTTTAAAAATAACAACAACAGAAAATCTGTTTTCTCATTGTCCTGCTCTATCCAACATGTCATCCTAATAATAATAATGCATACGTAGCTAAAACTGATGATTCACTATTTCTGAGCTCACCAAACTGAACATATTTAGGGGAAAAGATACAAAAGTGCTCCTCAAAAGGTCAGAAGAGTGTAATGCAACTTGAAAGAAAGATCAAAATAGAAAGGCACTCACTGTGTCAACATTTGTAAGAACCAGACCTAGAGGAATCCCTAATGGTACAAACAACTAAATAAGTGTGCATACATAAAAGCTACAGTAAATAAGAGCACCTAGTAAGCACCTGCACTTGATATGTTATATTGACAAAAGGAAAGTAAAAGATGACTATAATGTCGCCTTCTTGACAACATGATAAGACATTCTTTTGCACTAAGGAGTCCAGAAAGATTGAAAGTTACAGTTCCACAAAACCTTCATTTTAGCTTATGCTTCTAAATTGCTAGGTATGTGGAAAATTCAATGCTCTATGCACAGCTATACCAGTATTAAGAAGAAACATTAGTCTGAGAGTGCAAATAACACATCTACAATAATCCAACAGCTTGGTAGGTTTCAAAATTTTGGACTCAGTTTTCCCATCTTATGCTCATGGGATTGCAGACGGGGCCGATCAGGCGAATGCCATCATGATGAGGGCATAGCCGTGAGCCCACAAGGATGTAGGTGCAGTGGAGCATGGAGTCTTTGCCAGTAGCACCTCAGAAGGCTACCCATGACAATGACCCCATTGATAACACCTCAGATTCTGTTTTTCCTTCGTGTGCTCATGGGATCGCAGACCAACAGATAGCACAGGAAGGGAGGAAACAAGTAACGAGATGGAGATGGGGCCAATCAAGGCGAATGCCATCATGATAATGGCACAGCGGTGTGCCTCGCAAGGATGTAGGTGCAGTGGCCAGGGAGTCTTTGGCAGTAGCACCTCTGAAGGTCACCCAGGACAATGACCCCATTGATAACAACACCACATCTGCCTTGTGACCACTGACAACCTCTACACCCCGTCAGCAAGTTAGCATGTTGTTGTTCGAGGGAAATGGTATGGCAGGCCTTATTTCCATGGCGTCACCTAGGCATTGTGAGGGTGGTGGCTCGCCATGGGATGCTACACGGTTTAGTGACGCCACAGCGCCTAGGCGGCTGTGAGGGGGTAGCATGCCACAGAACGGGCTGCGGATAAAATTAATGCGGGAGGAGAGAAATTCAGGATTGAAAGTCCCTAGAAGTGGTGTATATCCAGCAACCAAGCCCTCTGATATTCGATGTGGAAAGTTTGGAAACCAGTTTAGATAATTATTGGAGCACTGTATCTTGGACTTCTTTCCCAAAATAGTTGTTTTAAGAAATGATTTTTACATCTGTTGGAGACAACTCGAATGATAAAATTTATTCTTTGTTATTTGAAATCAATCCTAGAAAAATAATTGTGAAACAAAAGGTCCCAATTGGGTGCAGGTAACACTGAGAGTCGGCTTGGTGGAAAACTTGTGACTTATATGTTCTTACCATATAGCTAATAGCTACAACATGCTGAACACTAATACAAGCAATATGATAATAAGTTGATGGTGACTCTAGTATTTGCATTTAGTTGTAATAATTTTAGTGCCGCGATGATTGCAGGCCAGCTGGACCGTGATTTGGGCTGGCCCAGCTCGAATAGGGTGGCAGCCAGCTGGGCTGCTGCAGCCGCCTGGAGAGATCACCAGGAGCCCAAGGGCATTCTGCCACCAATTCCTTTCCTCTTAAACTGGAATTGTCGTTTTGGAAAGTACTGGTAATTCGGAAAGAATATCTTCAGTGTTACCGAAGTATTTTGTAGCAATAGGTACTACAAAATTAGTATATGTGGATAAGAGCCAACAGCTGACTAATCACCAAGAGCTCACGGGCCAAAGCACACATTTCAAAACAGGCCAAAAATTTTAAATTGGAAAAAAAAAATAGTTCCCCAGGTAATCAGGAAAACATTTAGAAGCTTAGTACTCAAACACATATCTGAATAACCAAATACAGAGATGAACAATCTTCCTACGTAAGAAGTTCTAGGTATTAAGAAAAAAAATGATAATCTGCAGCCCAGATGTTTTAGAGTCTTCAAACCCATGGCTTTAGTTACTAAATTCAGTTAGTTCAATCTAAGGAAAGCATATATGACTAAGCTTTCCAGTGTCAACAAACAAAGATTAGCTAGGAAGTAGGAACAGATTCCATAGGAAAGTATTACCATATCCTGTCGTGAGTTATGAGCACTGACTAGGATATATTCATCTGTCCGTGAATGTAGTTTGAAGGTATACTAACAGAGAACTCAAATTCAACTTACAGCATCCTACATTCTACTGTTTCCAGGTCTACAAGGCATATGAGGCATTGTCTTCCAATTAAATTCATGTTTTTTTTTTCTCTCTACATCTTTTGGTTAAATTCATGTTTTGTTTTCTCTCTGCAAGAAAGCAGAAAAAAAAAAAGATCGTAGGTGGCGGTACCACAGTACTTTCAAACACATACAACTCGACGAAAATCGTGCAGTGAGAGGTTACCTTGCGAGAGCGAGCTCCAGCAGGAGGAGTCCACGGCGATGCACGACCTGAGTCGGGCCGCTGCCACCGCAGAATGCAGCGGCACGAGCGTCTCGAGCCCCGCCGAGGCCGCGGCCGCCGACCTGCACGAAACCCGACCGGAGGTGAGCACGTCATCCGATTAGATTAGATTAGAGTTGCCTGGTCAGTTCAAGTCACTGACCTGCGGAGGATCCGGGCAGCTCGGGCAGGGGAAGGCGGAGCCAGTGGAGGGAGCGGCGCGCCGACGATGCGGCCAGCCAGAGGCGCCGGACGCAACGCCGACCTCGCGACGGCGGCGGCAGCGGAGCGGGCTAAAGATGCCATTTTCCCCCCTTTTTTTCCTTTTTCCTTTTTTTCCCCTCCGGAAGCAGAGCTCTCTGTTGCAAAACCTCAGCTCAGCGGCGCCGGCGTCCCCCGCGGAAGGGGCTGCTAAACCCCAGCCAGGGACCTTCTTTAATGGGCCAACACGTCGGCCCGCCTAATTTATCCATGGACTGCAGCTTCGGCCTGCCCTAGGTTGGGCCTCAATATGTTCGTTGGCCATTACCAAGTATAGATAAGCTGAGAATCGGAGTCCATGGCCCAATGTAAATGGGTATCATAACTTTTTTTTGGTTAAGTCGGTATCAGAAGGTTGATCCGATTGGGAAGCACGTTTCGTTTCCTTTTTTTTTAACACCTGAGTGTTTTAAGGGCTCGTTTGGTTGATAGCCAAATTTGCCAAACCAAAAGTTTGTCAATCCAAAATTATGGCATGATTTTGGCTTGTCAAAAGTTTGGTAAAAAATAAGGATGTTTGGTTGGCTACCAAACTTTTTGACAAATCAAACACGGCAAGTGTTTGGATGGTAACCAAAAGTCCTGCCAAAAGTGTGGCAATTATGTTTGACAATTGTTTGGTTTGCAGCCAAACTTGATTATAGTCACCCCAATCTATAAAGAGGTGATCTTACGACCCTTCACAAACAGAATGAAGCAACAACCGTCTTGTAGTATGACATTAGATAATAGAACAACTAATTATAATAATTATATGTGCTTATCATTATATCACTTGTCCATGAGTTTAATTACATGGTTTTTACAAAGATTAGGTATGTAGCATTTACATATAGAATATAGATGAGGAGATAAGACAGTTGCACCACCATACACGATCACAACATTTGAATAAACCCAATCAGTGCACCTACAATTGAAAGCCAAATGATGTTTGTATTACTACTAAGGGCAAGAAAGTGAAAATCTTGGACGGAATGCTTACTTGAAGGTGGCAGCTTCTGATACTAGCAATATGATATAATTACTTCATCCCGCAGCAACAAAGATAGCTTAAGAGATTCATCCATTTCAGTCCACTATGGCACTATACAAAATAAAGTGGCCACTACAGCTGGGCCGTACTGTAGTTATGCAACTACCATTCACTCCAGTATCCAAATGAACAAGTCACCATGCACATATCCATGTGCAACAGCAAAAGCAGTATAGCAAAAGAAGGTCCAAATACCACAACAAAGTTGCAACCCCTCACTGGCCATCTCGGGCACATAAGAACTTGTAACCCAAGTCTGCAAAGTTGTATCAGAAGAAGCATCGAGAAACTCTGCATACCTTCACATTCTGGACGTGCCAAATAAACACCAACACTAATCTTATCCTCTGTAGGAAGGGCTAATGCCTCTATCCTCTTCCATAAGTTACATATGGATTATCAACCTTTGGGATAGGGGACGGAGGCGGGCAGTGCATGAAGAGACTTTTTTAATGCTTCCAAAGTGGTGTTGATCATTTCAGTGGCATGTGCAGGTGACTCTTAGCCTTCGACGCCTTCTTACTTACGGACTTTATACCCTTTGGTCTTGACCGATTTGCTGGTTCATAGAAGAGCTATTTTGTCCACCATCTGCAGAACAGGGATTACTTTTCTGACCTTTAGCTGATGGCAACGTATCTGAGTCATCACTAGGAATATCTACAGGCTTTGCATAACCAGATATGTCATTGCTTCCTCCATCATCATCACTGCCAGATTCTTCACCATCATCCATGCATGTATCTTGATCCATGGCAAAGAAACCATCTGCATTACTACCTGGAAGAGCTCTTTCATCTCATGAAAGAACTTGATAGGCTTTGAAAGCAAGCGCCTGTC